>JAMXBB010000002.1:10786868-10809233 GCA_024138015.1 Lumnitzera littorea
GGGGGGGAGGGGGGTGCGGAGGGTTGGTGTTCCACTTTAAAAAAAAAAAAAGAAGAACACATACACATGTAAGGGACCTCTCTTTCGGCTTTCTCTCTCTAGAACCAACTTTCTCCCTCTCTCTTAAAAAAAAAAAACTCTCACAGCTCACCTTCTCTTACTCAGCTTCTCCCCCTCTCTCTACTGTCTATCTCTCTCGATCTGGGATCCTTCTCTCTTTAAAGCTATCTCTCTTTCAGCCTCATCTTTCCTAACTTAGGCTACTTCTTTCTATGTAGAACCGCACCCACATACAACCGAACCATACCTACCGTGTACACCAACAACAGCAAACTAAACCCCAACGTCAGCCCCTGTCACGGCTACCACATCTAAGATTGACCTACTAAACACATCTAGACAAACCTTCACTACCGAACCAACCTCTCTCTCTCTCGCACGATACCCTCTGATGACCTTTGTACATACATTACCGTACCCATCGAACACCACATCCGACTCAACTACATCCCCACGATACAGCCCACTCTCCAACTTTCTCTCTCTACTCCATTGCCCTCAACCAAGCCAATACAACAACAATCGCCGTTACCCTAAGCATACGAACAACTACATATTGACCACCATGACAACCATCACCACCAACCAAACAAGGCCGCGACACTACTCCTGGACCCCTTAAGTCCAATATGAAACCCAAAAAATTACCTTCACTCACTCAAAATACGCCTTGAAATGGCCTTTGACGTATCGCTTTAGTCACTGGATGTGACTCAATTCGACTCGATCCAAATTAACTTGACCTGAACCGAACTTGATCCGGAGCCCCCAATTTGACTTGTGCACTTGTAAACTCTTGGTCTGGCCTTGTTTATTTTGACCCATTTTCTTTTATGTTGTCTTATTTTATTATTTTTTTTTTGTTGTTTAATATTGTAATTTGTGATTATAGAAATAAATATAAAGTGAAAAAAAAAAAGATAAAAAAGAAGTTAAGAAAAAAAAAGGGAAAGAAAAGAAGAAGAAGGATTTAGTATACTTTTATTTATTTTTGTATTCTAACAAAAAAATATAAAAATAAATAAAAATAAAATAATGATAAAAAATGAAGTTACCATATCATTTAGAAAAATTATTTTTCAAATAAATAAAAGTAATTTATCATTTTCCAAATTAAGACCCTTTAGAATTTCCAAAAATCAAACCAATTTAAGACCCTTAGAAAATTTTCTTTAAATAAATCAAAGTAAGTACAAACATAAACCCAATTTGTTTTTTCAAAAATTAAAATCGATCGCACCCATTAAAGGAATTTCAAAAAAACAAATTACGAAAGTCTGATTCTGAATAGTAGGTATGTAGGTACTAATACATAAGTACGAGGCGACTTAAAATCTGGAATTTTTTTTTTTTCATCTTTGTAAATATTTTTTCAAATTAATTAAATTAGTCATATGTAACATGATTAGTTGTTTAGAAATTAAAAAAAAGGTATTATTGAAAAGCAAATTTAAAATTAGAAAGTTAAAAAGTGGTACTCATTTAAGGTTTAATAAAATAACCCTCAGATCTATATCTCTCGTTTTAGAAAACTGTTTTATAAAATTGGTTTTCTCGTTAAAGACCAATAGCTAAGTTATAACCAATTCATCCAATTGGTTTTAACTTAACTTTTCTCCGACTCCAATCAGATGGCGACTTCAAAGTATTTTTCAAAATACAAAAGAACTGGTTTTTTCTTTAAACCCTATTTGAGAGTCAGTATTAAATAGATAGGGTTTAATACTGGTCGGTTTAAAGAAAACTTAATTTATAAAAGAAGTGGGAGGGAAAAAACCAGGCTCAACATGTACTATCTAGCTTAAATCCTTTCTAAAGGTAACCTCTTTAGGGACAATGTTGCCTAAGAATCATTGAGGTACCACCTTAGGGATAGAGATGCTGCACCCTCCTGAGCCCAGCCAAGCACAAGCAGCATTATATAAGATAGTTATTAGTCCAGTTTATTTTCGACTACACTACATAAGCATAGGCAATAAGTAACGGTAACACATACCTAAATCTTGTGTCTCTCAATTAACCACTAACTTAGAATCCTTTTCAAATTCTACACCTAAAGCATAAACCAAAGATTAAACTTATTTTAGAATCTATTCTTAAGTAAAGCAAGCTCTAATCCTCAACTTATCTTACTAGGTCATACCTAATTCCTAAGTCTTGCTAATAGCTTAACCTAAGGTTTAAAGATAGTTTTAGACCTTCTAAGGTGTTTAGAAAAGGTTATAATAGGTTTAAGGAAGCATAGAAACAAGAAATAATGGTAAAAGGAGGAAGGGGTTCACACCCAAGGTTCACAATCAAGAATCATACTGTAGAATCACGCTCAAGGATCACAGCTATGATCTTGGACCGTGTTCTTTCTTCAACTCAGACCTTATGTTTACACCTAAGGGTCATAGCCATGCTTTATGGTTGTGAACCTCTCTTCCACAAACATTACAGCTATACTTTCTCACATAAGGGAATTATGATAAAAAATTACACCCGTGCTTTTAATTGTGATTCTCTTATCTTATTTTCACCCTACTTCACACTCCACCACAACTTATGTTGAGGGGTTCATGTGTAGGATCACGCTCGCGATCTTTGCCCATGATCTTCTTGTTTAACTTTCTCCTCTCCTTCTTCAACTCTTCAACTTGTTCGATCCTGACTCATCTAAGAATTTAAATCCTTATAAATTTTGATCCCTTTTATCAAATTATGTCAATGGAACACTCAAATGTGTTCCCAATCATGAAATCAAAGAACAAGGATCAAGAACGTACGTTAATCACCTTTGCTACAACCATGAATTAAAACAAACACAAGATCCGATCACAAATTCTGAATTTACACATATAATAATCACAATCAATCATAATTCTTTTCTCTTTTGTCGCTCCCCGAAGCAGCAGAGTCGTAACAGCCTCGCCGTGTAAACCATCCTGAGATAGAAGTTGACCTTACAACCGCTATCTTAGACCTGATCTACACAAGGCGTCAACGACTAACCCGCTTTGAAGTAAACAGTTTGTAATTTAAATAAATCATTTATCTAAGAAAGTGAGGAAATATATATATATATACTATAATACAGTTATTGTAATTAAGGTTTACAATATTTCTTCGTAATATATTTCCTAGTTATTACATTATTCAAAAATGAAAAGTTCTAAAGTAAAAGCTTAGACCTTAAAAATATATGTTTGTTCTTCAAATGTTTTTCCTCACTCCCCAGAATCCAGCAGTTGCTAGCTTCAGAGTAGTTGTTTGCCGCTTCTTAGCCAGCACCTGTACGACGTCTATAGGGATGTGAGCAACCACAGCTCAGTAAGTTAGGACGAAGGACTTAAAATTATACCAGAAATACAACAAGGTTTTCAATCACTTATTAGATGCAATGCATGTGCAAGCAAATGCCATCGCACGATGTTGTCCTGCCCGTCGTGAGATTAGAGAAATTGCGCCCGCTCTAATCTGAGTTGAGGAGTTGCCGTTAATGCAACAGCTCACGACCAAACCCAAGCTTGTGTAATGGAGACCTTGCTCCTCCTGCGACTACCTTTGAACTACTGTCTTCACCCTTGCCGCGACCTCCTCTCCTGTCACTTAGTTCAACTGAGGATAAAGAAGGGACCATTTTGCAATCTTGCGCTATCCCTTTCGAAGGGGTCGGTATTTGGCCGGAGAGTCCTAAGTTCCCCTAACGGGTTGCCATGCATGTCCGATTATGATTACTGGTCATATATTAGATTAAGTCCAGTTTAAGGTGATCAATTATTTCATACAAAGCATACAATATGTGCTAGAGCATCAAACAAAATCATAACATCACTCATAATCAAGTACATGCACACATCCAACTATCTAACAAGCATAACCAAGTATAATCTCAAGCCTCCAAAATACAGCATTGTATTAATCCCAACTTACCTCGACTCCTCGCTCACTAACTCGAGGTCCGATTTGCTCAGGCCATCGCCAATCATCCCTATAACACAAACGTGGTTTTAGTTTTTTATATAACTATGATAGGTTCATTTTATCCTAAAACGCTTATTATTAGGTTTTGTTTAGGGTTTGATATACCTAATTATCTAGGTCTTAAGTCTTTTATAATTATTTTAGGTTTAGGGTTAGGTTCGGGTTCGGTTTCCGCATCAATTTCTAAATTAGGTTTTAGTTCTATTTCTAAGTCCTAAACATGCTCGAATCCTAATGTGAAATTAATCACATTAAGCTCGATTATTTAAATATCCTATTGGGTCTTAATTTAGTATTCTAAGCTATTCAGTACACACTAGTCCTAATTAGGATATCGAATTTATCCCCGATGTGAGAAAATCTTACTTTTTTATATAATTACGTAAAATTCAATCTTAATTCAGATTTAATATTATTATGATTTTTTTTCTAATATTATCTAAATAACCCTAATTTTTTTAGATTTATTAATTTACAATTTCACATATTACTAGTTTCTTGTATTAATTACCTAATTTCCTAAATTAACCATACTTAATACTCCAAAGGTTAGGATTAGGGTTCCACATCAGAGATTAACATCCCTAAACATCTAATTACTATCTAAATCAGTAATTAATATCTTAATAACCTAATTAACCCCAAATTACCTAATTTTTCCATCATTTTAGGGCTAAAAATTAACTTAAAAATTATGAAAATTAATTTTAAAAAAATGGCTTCATAGCACTGTTATATATCACATGAACATCCTACAAAAAAAAAAAATTGAGCTCCAAACTATACTCCTAAGCCTATTTATTTTCCGTTATAATCATGCTTGGTTTTGCATGATTTCTTAAGGACCCTATATTTTCAGATGTGATTAAACTAACTCACTATTTTTCCCTAAATCTACATATAATAAAACCTCAAAATAAAAAGTTTCATAATTTTCTAAAACTATTTACTATTTTTACAAAATTACACAAGAATCGGGCTGGAAATCGGACTCACCGATCTAGGTGGCTTCAACCACCGCCAGTCGCCGTGGCCTTGTCGGCCGGCTTGGGTGCTGCCATCACCGTGTGGTGGTGGTGGCCGTCCACTCCCAACTGCTCGTTTGGTATGGGTTCCCTTTGAAAGCCCTAATTGCACAGTTTTTTCTAATTTTTTTCTAAACCGAATTTTTCTCTCAATTTTTGCCTCTCTCTAATTTTTTCTAATTTGTATCTATTCAAATGAGCTTCTGAATTTTTCTTGCTATTTATAGAGCTTTAGTGTAATTATTGTGCATTAAATTGAACAAGACAATTACCTTATCCTTTGATTTTTGGTTTTTATATTGTCTTAATTTAATTGGCTGAATTTTTTCTTATTTTTCCCAACTGCCACGACCCCATTCTGGATCATTCATGATTTTTCCTGATTTTTCTTGATTTTTCCTTATTTAATTATGAATTTTCTTTAAGTATTTTGTATTATTTTAGCACATTTCGCGTATTTTAAGAAATTATGCGTATTTATACTTACATATAAATTCATATATAGTACAAATAAATATTCTTAAATATTATTTAGGTCATTCTATTATTTTTAGTATACATATAATCTATCTCCAGTAATTTATTAGTTATTAGTTATTAGATTATGCTTTTTGCATTTTCAGTAATTAACAATTATTATACTTAAAATTTGAAAATTTTATAGTCTCCTATTTTATTACTTATTTTCTTAAATTCACGTTTACGGGATCATTTTTATTAATATTTCTCTCAATAGTTTATAATTTAGGCTTGATCGAATCTTTCAGCCGATCAAAACCTTGAGTGATTAGTTGTGGGGCTTATATCTTTACTATAGGATTAAACGATTCCTTATTGATTTAAGGTTTGGTGTTAATCAAATCACATGAATACAATTCTTGGTGCTCGCCTCAAAAACCTTGAGGAATAAATCCATCATTAGATTTGATTTATGGAATTCTTTCATTAATAAAAGCTTCTCACCCTGCTTTTACTCGATTTACACCAAGTCAAACCTGTCACACTGTAGATCCTTATCCATATGGACAAAAGAATGGCCTAAGTCTTTTCAAACCCTTTAAATAACTTCCTTAGCCAATTACCATAATACCCCTTCACTAAAACTTTTACTACTTTTAGCACCCCGTGTTATTAATTTTTCCTTTCGTTATTTTATTTTACAAGTTTTCACACTAATCCTAGTCCGATTTCATGTGAACCATTCATCCTCTTTCAATTGTTTCAAGTTTTATTCACAAAAATATTATTAATCAAACAACAAAATCAAGAATCATACATTGTGATAATAAAAAATCCCAACTAATTAAATAGTAACATATGATAAAATCATATAGTAATTAAATTATCAAGCATATCAAAATCCAATAGTATTCAATTTAGTTTATGGTAAATATACAATCAACAAACAAAAACTCAAAACAATTGATTTCAAAATAAAACTAAAACTAAAGAGATGAAGGGGAAAAAAATCCGGTGTTATGATTGGTTTACTGGAATGAAATAAGGCTAAAAGAAATAACAATTCATTTGATATTATTCTATTATATAATTGGTTCATTCTTTGAAATATAAGTTAAATATTGTGGGGATGAAAGGGAGGAATGGAAATTTCTTAAAAGTGAGACAATAGCTTTCTCTCTTCAAGGCTTATAAATATATAGAGCTTTTATTTATTTATTTATTTTTACCAACTATGATGGTTTATTTCAATCGAAAACCAATAGCAATACCATTGAGTTACAACAACCTTGACAAATACAAAGAGCTTTTTAATAAAGACTTTTAGAAAGAAAAAAATCATCGCATGATTTGTTACCAATTATTTATCTTGTAAATATATTTTGCTAACATTCCTTAGAGTGAAAGTCTAGTGCTTATATAAGTTTATTTATTTTTTAACCCAAGTACTAGACTTTGGCTTGTGATTTGTAATATCAAATAATTGAGAAATGAGATTAGTAAAGTATTTGTGAAGTCATCTTAAAGAGGCAATTTGTGATCCCAAAGAGTAAGGGGTGATTTCAACTCCATGTTAAATCTAGCTTGTTTCTTTTACTCATTTCTTTATTCATTTTCACAAGTTATTTGAATTTCATTTTTGTTCTTATTTATTGTTATCTATCAGGTTGCTTAAACTAAATATATAACGCCCTAGAATCTAAGGCACTACAATTTACCACATGTCGCTACTAATCAATAACATGCTAAATCTTTAGAATCACACTAATTCCATGAGAACTATAATAATCATCAAAGCATCATGTAATATGGCCAAAATACTAAGTTTGAGTGGGGTAAACTAGGCCCATTCTACAAACATCAACCTTAATAATAAAAATTAGTAGCATAAGAAGTTTGACATGGTCTAGAGTAAGAAACATCTAAACATCAAAAGAAGTTCATTTTTTTTTTTCTTAAAAAAACACACCATTGAATCAAAATAAACCAAGAACCTAAGCTCTAGATAGCTCCTCAATGATCGAAACAAAATATCAAAATTATCTCTAGAAATAATTCCTAACAACTAGTAGAAGAACTCCATAACAACTTCCATTCCAATAGAATAGTTCTTTAGGCACCATAATTATATTGAAAAACAACTTTTGTTAATAAAGATGTAATATATACTAACAAAAATAACGCTTAGTCGATATTCATCAAATGTTTTGCGACAAAATGTAATGTTGTAAGTATATACATAATCGTTTTGTTGGTTCTCACCTTTTCAAATTGAGTTACGGCCGATTACTTTCTCAATAAAATGCAATATATACCAACTAAAATATTGCTCTTGTTAGTATAAATCACATGTTTTGTGATAAATATAATTTTGTAGGCATATATTATGGTGGTGTTAGTTCCTACCATTTCAAGTCGAGTTAGGGTCAATTATTTTGTTGGTAAAGATGTATTATATACTAACAAAAGCATTACTTAGTCGGCATACATGACATGTTTTGAGACACAAAATAATTTTGTAGCTAATGCTAGTATTTGGTTCCCAACATTTCAAGTTGAATTGTGACCAATGATCTTGTTGGTAAAGATGTAATATGAATATCAATTGCCCCTTTTGCCAACTAGATCATATTATAACTTTGACCAAAGGAGGAGTCAAAATAGGTTGATCCTGTTGGAAAATCAATGTTTATGTCACTAGATTATAACAGCCTTAACTTCCATTGCACATTGTTAAAACCATTTCTACATAATATTTTAAAACCAATAATTATTCTATAATTTAAGTTTTCTTATATCGTTTTATTTATATTGTTAGTAAGTATATATATGCCTTATAGCAATAGCATATTTATATCGTATAAATATTTGGTATTTTGAACAAAAAACAAACTATAGTGTAATCCCTTGCATGACTTCATTTCAGAAGGAGATTTTTCCTCACACAACTACTTTTCTTGAGAAGATTATGCCTTATAAAGTTAATTTCCTTGAGAAATAAGCTGGGCAGCTGCTTGAGCAATTTGATCAACAGAGATGCTACACGCAGGTGGAAATTGTACTCCAAAAATTTTGGGCTTAACGTTGCTACATGCAGATACAGCTGGGCCTTGGACCCCATGGTACTTTAGATCAATATCACCGATCTCAACATTTTCACAAGGAAATTTAGAACTACAAGAGATTTTCATAACAACTGGGGTTGCAGAAGTTCCTCGAATTCTTTGAATGCTGACATTGCTAATCTTCACTAGGGATGGTAACTAAAATAGAACAAATCAAACAAATAAATGTCATTGCACTTTAAATGCCACTTTGTGGAATTCTTAAGTTGCCTTTATATTTGGTAAATCATGATTGATATGCTTTTACTTATACAAGAAAATAGTGTTGCACCCTAAGTTTTAAAATAAATAAATACCCCTAGTTTTATAACTACATGAACATCTTGAAGATTTCTATAGAGGTAGGCTCAATGCATGTTAGAGGAGAGTAATTATATTAAAAGAACTAAGTCATTTATTTAAATCCAAAATTTCTTGGAGGTGCTTGATATAATTTACCCTTTTTAAATTGTTACGTACCTTTGTGTCGCAATGATTCCAAGGGCAGTATACTTGGTCTATAATTATAGGATTGCTGACATTTTCCATGATAATATCTTCAAAATGCACATCAGAAACGCTTCCCTCTAAAGATGCAGGCCATGTCTTAATCCTGATACCATTATCTGTTCCAATTAGGGTGCAATTTTTCACAGTAAATCCAATGACAGGATCTTCATTTTTATACTTGCCAAGGCTACCAACACTTATACCATGACCAGGCCCGCAATTTACTTTTTCAACATATACTTGTTTACTGCCATCACCGAGAGAAATGCAGTCATCCCCTGTTTGGATATTTGAATTGGTAATGTTGTTGCCAGTTGATTTACCAATGTGAATTCCATCGGTATTAGGGCTTTCTGCCGGTGCCGAGATGGTAAAATGTTGGAAAGTGACATTTTGGCAGCCAAATACATTTACATGAAAGTTTTTGCTGTCTTTTGTTGTCACATCCTCAATTACACTATTGTTGACAAAGTTGAAGCTCAAATTCTGTTGATTAGTAAGAAAAAAAAAATCATATAAGCATAGCATTATACTATAATATGTGCAAAACGTTGACCTTGCTTGTTTAAGATAATACCAAGTCAATTTGGAAAAGCTTACCTTAAAAGTATTTTACTGAAAAAAAAAAAGAGACAATTTTTGTTGTGTTTGATCATTCTTATAAAAATGTTTTGAAGACTTTTGAGGTGTTTTAATTAAGGTATTCAACATAACTTATACTAAAAAAAACTAGGTTCGGCACACTACCATTAATATATTATTATTGAATCTTACATATAAAAGTAAAGTTATAGAACGTAAATGATTTTTTTTTCCAATATTTATGATTAAGACCTCTTTTCTTTTCTATAATTGTTAAACGAATTTTTTCATGTTTTTCCCTACTATAATTGTAGATCATTATAAACAAAAATAAGATGAAATCGTTTTCCAAAAAGTCATTTTCACTTTTAGGAAACACAAATCATTTTCTTAAAAGGAATAAAAAGGTGAGAATAATTCAATTGAGATTTTGCCTTACTAAGCAAATATCTTTCCATGTAAATGTTTTTTTTTTCGTCTTTTTTCTAACTTAACAAACTAGGTAGAAATAGAATATGACCACAAGGATTATTTATAAACTTACCATGGGAAGCATTTGACAGTCCTTTTTCTTATGGCAATCATTTTGTCCCCAAGCAACTTTTCCTTGACCATCAAGAATCCCACCACCAAATAATTTGAAATTGTTAAGGTACATGAATGTAATCCATTCCTTTTTTATTTGACTAGGATCTATAGGTGCCATTAGTGTGCCTTGTACTTGAAACTCAACAGACGACTTACAGGGACCTTGCATGTGGACTTCACCAAGACTATATGTGCCTTTAGGAATTAATACTGTTGCTGGACTTATTGATGCACAAGCCTCTTTCCAAGCGCTTAATATAGCCTGCCAAGAAATTCATAATACCAATATGAAACATTTAATTTCATTGAGTATGGAATAAGATTACTTTAATTAAACTTCTCTAGCTTGTAATTGCAGGTCTTACTTGTTGGATATCTGATTTTCCGTCACTCGTTGCGCCGTATTTTGTCACATCAAATACATGAGCATTTATCATTGAAGAAAAACATAGCAACAACAATATTCCTCCAAAATGCAATTTTGAGATTGCCATTCTTTTCCCTTCCTATAATCCTATACTTTTTTATAAAAATTGAATTGCATGTCTATCATATAAAGTTTGAATTATATAGTGCAATAAAAAGCTAATTTCCAACAAAATAACTACATTTTGCTATTTCTCCTTCTTGTTATTATTGGAAAATCTCTTATGACCATACATGACTAGCTCCTAATAGAGATCAAGGATTAGGTTGTTAGTTCATTTTTTTTCCTCTAATGGATGAAAATTACAACTTGGTTGAGAAATTTATATCTTAACACATCTTATAGCTATTTTCACCAAGAATACAACTCATAAAAAATTTATAGCGTTTTGTTGAATTTGGCAGTTTTAATCATGACACAGTTTGGGAAAAAAACAAAAGAGAACAAGGAAAAAGAAAAATTCATTACATGGTTGGCTATTAGCAAGTACCAATAAATCAATTTCATTTAAGAAGCAAGATACATTTGTGATTTGTTATAGGCATATATTATGAAAGGGAATTAATATGACATTTTATGATAAACTTACAAAAAAACTTTTTTTGAAATCAAAAGCTTATTTGCACTTAAAAAGCATATGCATTGTGTGTAAATAAATTCAATACTTGGATTGAATAAAATTTTAAACATTAAAGAATCGAATGCATGGTGGATTTATTTAAGAAAGAAAAAAATATGCTTAAACAATGTAAAAGATGCATAGAAAATAAAATAATTGAACTATTAAAATGATGAATTATAATTGTATTAACTAAAATAGGTTCAAAATGTTCTAATTACATTTGATTTGTTTTATTATAAAAGTCATAATATGCTTCCAAAAACAATAAAGCAGATAAGAATTGGGGAATTTCATAGGGAGCAACATAAATAATCTAACTTTTCATGAGCATAAAAATAAATGGCATATTTTATTGACTTCATAAGAGCAAAAATAGAATGGCCATTCTTCAGGATTATGGAATTACTATTCCATATATTACTATTGCATAAAAATGAGGAATTGCAATTTTTTTATGGGACCTAGGATATAGCTTTTTCTTTTTAAAAATTTTTTGCATCATATTTCTAAATCTATTGATGGGATTGAAAATAATTATAAAGAACGACTATTACTTATCCATTCCATGCTTAAAGAATTGTAATTCTATTCTTCTATAATTTTATTCTATAAACCAATCGTGCTAAAAATGTTAAGCTATAGCTTATAGATTCATCCCTTCTTAAACTAACAACCTTAAGTTCAACTTATTACATACAATGTGGCTCCATAAGAAATTATATATTTAGGTATTGTTAATTGTAAATCTTAAAATAAAAAACTTTGCAAAGACTTCTTTTGAGTATCGGTGATTATCTATATGCTATTATAATAAAACCATTTTATGAGCTTATTTCTTTTATATCATATCATATTATAATGTATAATTTCAAAAGTTTATGGTATTATTAATGTATTTCTATAATTTTTCTCATATGATATCATATTATCATGTATAGTTTCAAATCATATCTTTTTCATTATTAGGTTTTATGTAATCATATTATAATATATAGTTTTGAAAGCTCTTTCCCTTTTTATATCATTTCTTATGGTATTATTAGTACATTTTTATAATTTTCCTCATATCATATCATATTATTATATGTTGTATCAAAATCATAATGTTTTTCATTATTAGGTTCCATGTAATTGCCATTTGAAAATGCCATTTAATTTTTACGAATTGATATTCTTCTTCTATTTTCATTGTAATGCATCAATTTAGTAATTAATATAATATATTCGTATGACTCAAATTATTCTCAAATTTATATTAACATAACTTACATATCTACCTATTTCCCCCTATATAATCCACAACAAGCACAAAATAATGTTAATATATAATAGACACCATTCTAAAGTTTGATTATTGCCTTCTAAGATCAAACCCCTTTTTCTATAGTAGAAGAAATATTGGTTTCACAATCAAGAAAAAGATTAGAAAGTATAACCATTTGATATTGAAGATGATACAACCAACAACAACGAGAATAGGTCAACAATGCTTTGTAACATTCAAGCTCCAAAGTACCTTCCAATGTCATTCCATCATCATATTGTTTTGTTTTTTTTGTCAATATTTTATTTATACATTACACTATAATATCCCTACTCCAAACTACCCTCGGCATAGACATAAAGGACGCCAACCAGCTTAAAAGGTTCATTTTAAGGGTTAGCAATGCTTGCACTCATTCTATGCAAAGTTAGATATAAATTTAAAAGCAATGGTTAGGGGTAAAAGGTTAATTTGCTAGTGTTATGATTGATAACTTAAAAAAAGAAAAATAGACTCTAAAACATAGTGGGATGTTAAAGATAGATTAGTTGGACCAAAAAAGTAATACTTGTAAGAGAAAATATGTTTATGGAATAAAGAAATTGCTTATGAACATATTAGATGCGAAATGAATGTATGGGATTAGAATGTTATTTAAATTAAATGAAAAGTTTATAAAAAAAAAAAAAGGAAATGAACAGATTCAACTATAATGTTTATTGTTATTTTGAGTAATATAGCAACAACGAGAGAACTAGGGTTATGTGTAACATGAATAGTAAGTATGAATAAGTGTCATAAACTAATTATTGGTAAAAATAGACAAAGAGGCAATTGTACTCATAAAATAAAATTTAATAGATAAGAGATGTAAAATAAGATATGTAAGTTAGACACAAATGAGGCAACCCTTGATAATAATATAAGGATATCAATATATATTGGATTTATTAGGAAGAGATAGAGAATCCTCTTTTCCTTAAGAAAGCCTAGCTTTAGAATTATTAATATGCTCTACTCCTATCAATTTCTCTCTATCAAAATTCATCTCCATCCTTTTAAAAATCTCAACACTGGCTTAGAAAAATCAAGGTTAGCCAGCAAAGAGTTCCAAAATTTAAAAAGGAAGCAAAGAGGAAATAAATTTCTAACTTTGATGGTGTCATCAAGTGAGGAAGAAATTCCTTTAGTTTTAGCAAAAAACCGCCCATTCCTATTCAATGTTTTCTTCTAGATTCCAACATGTAAGTACAAGAAATTCCTTAACAGCAAGGAGTAAGAGTAGATCAAAGGAAATTTTACAAAATTATTTAAAGGAAATAGGAAACCTAAATGAAAGTATAAGCTTGGGGCATGGGTTTAGGTGGTTCGAGGGGTAAGCTTAAGCTAACAACAAGCCATTTAAGGGTTTAAGTTTGGAGTTGTATCAAGCTCTTTAGACATAGGGGTGGTCGAATGTGGTGCTTGGAAGTTCGTGCATCAATAAGTCATGAAATTTATCCAATTTTGATAATTTTATTAAAATTAGTAAATTTTCTTCAAATATTATGAAAAATTATATTTCGAGATAATTTTGAGTGTAAATTCATGTGGTAAATTTGCACGCATGAGATTTGAAGTTAGTATAGTAGGCTCTTAAGAAATGGGAATATCCATAATTGAATTTGAATAAATTTTTAAAAAACTAAATGATATAGTTTTGAGCTAAATCTTAGTATATAAACTCCTCATGGATTATGATAAATGTGCCTAAAATGAATTTTAATTAAATGACATGTTTGGAGTCTACAAAGAATAGTTTAGTAATCATCCTTGGACTGCAATAAGAAGAATAATGAGTCTTTTATGGATTTTTTGTTTGATTTTGATTCAAGAGAATCCTTAAAACCTAATTATGTTCTTAGGGATGTTTAATAATGGATAAGTAGGAGACTGTAATTACTTAAGAAATTCAACATGATTTTTGTGAAATTGAAGTTAAGTTTATAAGTTACTTTCTCCAGTACAATAACTAGGATTTGTTGTATAATTAATTTGGAGTATAAGGGAAGTTCACCTACTAGCTAATTCTAAAATGGATGAGATTTGTTGATGATTATTGGATTTTAGATGAGATGCAAACTTATTATAAGCTAAGTGTGTGAATACTGTAATTAAGGTGTAAGTAGATGTCCTTAAAGAGGCATTTTATTTGTGCTAAGGTATTGAGCCAATTTGAAAGCTTTGACATACCTAGAAAACAATTCCAATAGTATTTCTAAGCATGAACGCATTAATATGTGTTATGCTAAAATTAGGTAAAAAAGGAGTAAATCACTAATACATAAGAAGCTAATCAAGTGAACTTTGAATGTAATTTGATGATCTCATTACATAAGTTACCTTTATACTAACTTATTATGGTGAAATTAGGTAATTGATGTGAACGGTTCACTCCTTGAGATCATTTACAAGTTTGGATCTAAATCTTGCAAAACTAGGTGAATACCTTTCCTACATTTGTTTTGGTTATCACGCGTTGTGGCCGAAAATGTAGAGCACATATTTATTGTTACTTGTTTAGTTTCTATGATGTGTTGCAATTGAGTCAGTTGTAATTTTTAGCTATGAACCTGAATGTGAAGTGTTACATTTGGATGCTTGTATTGGATTCTATATTGTTCTGTACATCTTTTAGCGTTTCATATGCATGGCCTTTCATGTTTTGGTATAATGGTGAGGTGATTCTAAGATGTTATTTAACTTTCCTTTGTATTTTGTTTTGTGAACTCACTTAGCTTTATAAGGAGCTCAGGGATATAGGAAAAGACTCTTAAAGAGGCTAGCTTGGGATTTTAGGGATAATTCAAAGATTTCAAGAGCACTAAACATATGTGTTGAAATATCATGGACTTAGTTGTGGCTTTATATATTTTTATAGTACCATTTTGTGGCTCAAAGGTGTAATCGTGTAAGTTATGTGTAAACTTGAAGTGTCATGTAAGTTTCCATAAATCATGTTTTAAGAATCCTTTAGGCTGGTTTAACAATTTTGGCATAGTGAAACAAGACCACATGTTGTGATGTCATAAAGAATGTTTAGCGCCATATTGCACCTCAGTATGTTTTCTAGTAAGAATATTTTTAAACAAGGTGCCTTGTAACCTTTTAAAACAGGTACCGATGTTTGGAAACTTGTTAAAATAGGTTTATTTTGTTGGAAAATAAATATTTTGGAGGTAAGTTGGTATAGTTCAATCTTCTTATGAAGTTAGAAGTAAAGTTAAAAGATCTATTTTGAAGGGTAAAAAGCTCATCCCGTATTCCCGATGACTTTAAAAACCAAGTTAAAATTACTAGAAATGATGGCAAAAAGTTAAGGTTACAATTCTAGGTATTAGAAGCAAGTTCACAAGCACTAAAATTTTAGAAAGTTTGGAAAGTTGACTAAAATGCTAAACCTAGTGTACAGGAAGCTAAAAGCTAACTTTGATAGAAGGTTGTTACTTAAGGGCAGCATGATATAAACCTATACTCAGAAGAATAGAAGTGGAACATAAAAGATACAATCGAACAAGTAGAAGGTTATAATTCAAAGTGATATGTTTCCATTAATGGTATTAAATGTGAAATAATTATAGAGTACATGAATTATAAGTTGAATCATGGGTTTTAAGTTTAGTGAAGTCTTAAGACTTAAAATTAGAAGGAAGGAAGGAAATCAAACATAGAAAACAAAATTATACACATTTAGGATCGTACTTAAAGTAAGTGATTTTCATTTATAAACATCCCATTTTTGTCATCTTTAATTAATTGAAAATCTTTGCAAAAAAAAGGTTCTTTTAAAAATAAAGAAATAAATAATAAATAAGAGATTTGAAAACAAGAGAATAAAAAAATAGGAGAAGAAGTGACAACTAATCTAAATGTAATCATAACAAATAAATAGAACTTGCATTATATAATGCATGTAGCTCAATAGCTTAGCTAGATAGGTGCTTGTAGATGCTTCAAAAGGTTATAGGTTAGAGACATGTTGCGAGCAGGGTTTTACTTTTTTAAGCTAAGCACGGTGCAACACGTGATGATCATGTATTCTTCTGCTTCTCTATGAACGATGGCCGAAAATTGTGCAAGGAGCCTGTTTGATCAAAGAAGGCCATATTATCATCCTTTTTTCACCATTTTGACCCTAATCCACACGATTCGATGAAATAAATCAATTTAAATCAAAATTTTAAATTAAAACATTAGATTAAGGTTGTTTACGAGATCGTCAATTTTTAATTTTAAACTTTAACGAAGCTCATCTATTCCTGTAATCTGCACATTTTTAAATTCGTTTTGACAAGGATCAAGCAAACAACTAGGGCTCAATTTTAATCTCTATCCATTTTCAAGAAATAACAGCCTTTGGATTGCAATTTCACATGGATTGAAATTTGAATGTTGAGCTCCATAATTGTCAGCATGCTTATCTTCTTCAAGCTTAATCTCATCCTCTCCCTTTAACTTTTCTCTAAAAATATTACCCTCTACTAAACTCACAAGAGGATCGACGAACAACAATCCCCACTTGAATCCACCCAAAGACCGTTAAAGATTGAAACTTTTAAACTCTTGACCCTTATATTGGTCTTCATTAACCACCACCACCATTGTTGACCTTTACCACCATTTGAAACTGTTAATAGGGTATTTTGGACATAGGTTCCTTAGACTAATGTCAACTTACTTTGACCATGGGCCGACTTGATTAGGCCTATGATCAACCTCCTTCAAGAGTCTCCAGATAAGCCAACTCTTCTGGGAGACTTGCCGAACCTTAGGTTTGCTACAACAGCTACTAAACATATAGATAGGCTTGGTGACTTGGTCAAACATTGTGGCCTTATGATTCTGGAACACATCGGACTCCACACTTCCACTACCTAGATTGTGTGAACATGGCAACATGCCAAGCGTATCCCTTTAATTTACGATAGCCCTCCTCTATAAATAGCTCCAAGCATTCTAATGATAAACTACCTTAACTCTTCATATACTTAATTTATCTAAAGTTTTGTAGCTCCCATATTTGTCTTCTATTATGCACCTACTAACTTAAGCATCAGAATGATCATGTTGAATAATACCTTGGTGCCCTTCATTGTGTCTTGTTTTGTAGGCTTTTAGGCTCAACTCAGCAATACTCTAGCAGTAGAATCTTCAGACAACATTTGGTGCTGTCTATGGGAAACTAAACTCACTCAACCCTTAGAAACACCTTTGATACCCTTTTTAATATATTTTTCACAACCCCTTCACCATTTCAAGAATAGTGAACCCAAATGATAACCAAGCTCCAATTGAGCCCACTGTCAAGCAACATCGACTGGAGCAACTCAAGAAGATGTTTGAAGAGCTTATAGCGAACAACGCTAAGATGGAGGCTTGAAATAGGGAACTCTAAGCTAGATTAGACAAGCTAGAGAGGCAAAGCAAGGTGTCTCCCTTTGCCAATGCCTCACACACTCGAGACGATCAAAATCACCATCCTAAAATAACAAGGCACCTTAGCCCAGCCTGTAGTGTAAGATCAGCAGGCATGGCTTGTGGCTAACCGCGACTACACCCTTATCGGCAATGAACAAGTAGTTAACTCCCATGGGGGTGATGCCCACTGTGACATGTAGAACTTAGCCAGCTAACAATGTTGATCTCAACGAGCTCCATGAGATGGTGAAAAGGTCCTTCAAGAAGCAAGAGAGCAAAGTTATTAAAGGTGCTAGACAGGTCGCCAGCAACAAAACCCCCTTCATGAAGGGTATCTAGGATGAGGTCCTCCCTCCTAAGCTCCCTACCCTGGACCAGTATGATGGAACAGGTGACCCTGATGATTACCTACTTCATTTCTGTAGTTTAATGAACCTCCATGGTCGTGAGGACGTAATTATATGCAAAGCCTTCCTTAGCACATTGAGGAAAGCAACTCGAACATGATTCAATCACTTGCTCAAAAATTCTATCTCCTCATTCAACAAGTTTGCTCATTATTTCATTCTCCACTTCTAGGCTAGTAAGGCCCTATTTAAGGACACATCATCCTTGTACTTAATTTGCAAGAAGGAAGGGGAAACCCTTTATGAGTTTGTTGTATGGTCACACAACACTATAATAGAGATCCCTCAACTAGATAAGGGAGTAGTAGTCCATGCTGCCTAACTTGGTATTAGGCTATCTTGAGACTTCTTTTACTCAATCTATAAGAGTAAGCTTAAAACGCTAGCTGAATTTTAGTAGAAGGCTAAAAAATACATTGACCAAGAGAACAATATCCATGCCTAGTGTAAAGACGATGTGAAAAAGTCGAAAGGGAAGAAGGATAAAAATAAGGGGTCTGTTAAGGACTGCTTTGGTGGCAAACAACTGAGTCGCCCTTATAGGGGAAACCCTAAAGATAAGAAGTGACCACCACCTATATTAACATATTCCCAACATATTCCTCTAAACTAGCCTCTCAATTAAATATACATAAAAGTTCATGGAAGGGGCCTGCTCCAAAAGTCCCCTAAAATGAGGGGTAGCCCCAGCCATAGGAACTCGGATAAGTATTGTCAATTCCACAAAGACTATGGCTACATCACAAATGAGTGCTTCTAACTAAAAAATGCCATTGAGTATGCTATTCAAAGAGGCTTCTTTAGAAAATATGTGGTTGACACCAATGATGGCATTAAAAGGGCACCTCAGAGTTGACGGATTGAGGATGCTTGAGATGAAGACAATAACAATCGTTGTAACAACCGAGCCCCCAACCATGTTATTAGCATTATAGTTAGGGGACCTCACTTAGGGAGTCGGTTGAGCTGTAGTAGTACAGTTAATGCCCTGTTCGAGGCGATGGTAGTGAGGGAGAAGAAGTAGAGGCAAGATACTTCTATCTCCTTCTCGAATGAGGACCTCGAGGGGGTTAATGACCTTAATCAGGATGCCTTCATAGTAAGGGTAAGGATCTCAAGATTTGAGGTCCTAAAGATCATGGTAAGCATTAGTGGCTCTACCGACATTCTCTTTAAGCACATGGATGACAAAATGCGAAAGAAGCTACCTGTGTAGATGAAACCGTATCATCATGACTAAATCGCTTCAATAGAGGGACAATCCGACCTAAGAGCATTATCACCCTCAACATAGAGCTCGGTGACAACGATAACATTGCAAGCAACTAATCAAATTCGTGGTGGTGGATTACCTATCCCCCTATAGCATAATCTTGGGATAACTTAGCCTTACCAGCTTTAAGGTCATCACGTTGTCCCTCCATTTGAAAGTCAAGTTCCTTACTCCAATTGGGATAGGAATTTGCCGTTGTGATCAGAAACTATCAAGAGGATTTTATGTGAAGGTAGCCTGAAGTGATGGCATCTTCACATTGGAGACCAAGCCGTAGGAGAAATCAATTAAAAGAGGTAAGCCAGGAGAAAAGATGGAAGAGATGCAGATTGGTAGCAAACTTAACTAGACCACTAAGGTCAAGATCAAGATGCTTCACTGGCTAAAAGAAGCCATTGTTTAGCTCTTGTAATCCAACATAGATAAATTTTCCTGTTCACCATCAGACATGCCTGCCATTTCGATCAACCTGGCAACCTATAGCCTTAAACTCAATGACAAAATCCAACTTGTCAAACAAAAGAAGAGACACTTCTCTCCAGAACAACAGGTCGTAATAGAAGAAGTGCCGAGGATGTTGAAGGCAGTCTTTATTCAGGAGCAAAAATATTTGACTTAGCTAGCAAATGTAATGCTAGTTGAGAAAAAGAATGGGAAGTAGCGAATGTGCATCAATTATACAGACCATAATAAAGCCTACCCAAAAGATTGTTTCCCCTTCATAAGGATGATTAGTTAGTGGACTCTACCTCGGGTCATGCTTTATTCAATTTCATGGACGCCTTCTTAAATTACAATCAAATCAAGATAGATCCAAAAGATGAAGCTTACACCTCCTTCATCACCAACTTTGACACCTACTGCTATACAGTGATGCCCTTTGGCCTTAAGAATGTGTCACGCCCCGAACAAGAAGAGTCATAACAGTCCCGCCGTGTAAACTAATCTAAGATAGAAACTGACCTCACAGCTGCTATCATAGACGCAGTTTACACAAGGCGCACAACTCAACTAGCTTGAAACGTCTGTTCTGACATCTGTTAATATCCAAACCTGTGGTAGAGCTTTTACAAAATACTTGTTCTATACAATCTGTAGTTTAGTACTACAACAGTAATTATACAACATTTTACTTCCAAGGGTAAAGATTACAATCAGAGTCTTTTAAAAACCACAGGTTATACGATTTATATACAATAAGTTAGAAAACTAGTGGGCTCCCAGGGAATTCCCATTTAGTTTTCTTCAAAACTTAAAGACAAAGCAAAAGCTCAGGTTCAGTTAAATTCCTCGTTCCTCACTTTCCCATACAACAGCACACTAACCTGAGAACGGTGGTACCGGAACATCTTTACCTTCACTCAGCACCTGCAAAAGAGTCTGTAGGGGTGTGAGCACAACTAGCTCAGTAAGTGGGGGGGAGTCAGAAGAGTACTATACAATCACAAATAAGGTTAATAATTATGATGAAATGCAATGCAATCACTCAAATGAAAACATCGCACAGTGTTAATCGGTCCACTGTGAGGTTAAAGGAATTTCATCTGCTCCAACCCGGATCGAGGAGTTTCATCGCGACTTAAGTTAAACCAAACCCGGGCTTGTGCAATGGAGAACACCCCCCTCCCAAGACCGCCTTCAAACCACGGCCCCCAACCTTGCCGCGACCTCCTCGCCTATCACTTAGTTCGACTAAGGATGGGGAAAGGACCATTTCAGCTATCCTCATCGAAGGAAGTCGGTGTTTGGCTTAACACTCTTAATCGTTTCCCCTAACGGGTGATTATGCGTGACCAATTACACTTTAGTCGAATAATCATTAGTGATAATCAGAGGTGACCAATAAGTTCACACAATACAGAATCCATGCAAATATGCAGAACAGCACACCAAGGAGTTGAACTCCTGTCACAACAGAGTATCATTCACACACATAGCATGCGCATAATCATCTAACTACAAACACAACCAGAAGTACTCTTGGGTCTCCGGATACTTTTAAAATAGTACCCAAACAGCGGCGAAGCTACCATCCCAACTTACTTGTTCAGACGTTCGTTATTTCTGACTTGAATTGTCAGCCGTCTTTGGAAGGTCCTAATTACACAAAAGGTCTAAATTTAGTTTTCGTAATAATTACGAAAACATTAGGGTTTAATCTAAAATGGATATATATATATACATATATATATATATATTATTTCCATAATATACTGTCATGTTATTAAATTATTAATTATTAACATTGTACATCATATTTACTATTACGTATTATATATCGTTTTGATCGTATCGAAACGTACTTTTTATTTATTAATTCACGTTTTGATTCCGGTAGAGTTACCGAAATGTGTATATTCTTGAATATGTTATAGATATAAGCTAGTTTGCTTAAGGTTATCCGATTTCAACAAAACTAGTGTCATTGAGTTCGTATAGACTTAACGACACATCTTATGAGTCCTGTTCCTAGAGATGGATTTTAACGGGTAGTTTGAATTTTTAATACAATTATACATAATTATATAAAAACGACCGTATTATGCGAAATTTACAGTTTTAAATTATATTTTATCCAATATAAGGACAAATTGGATAAAATATAATTTAAAACTGTAAAT
>JAMXBB010000002.1:10809327-10980650 GCA_024138015.1 Lumnitzera littorea
ACATTGTACATCATATTTACTATTACGTATTATATATCGTTTTGATCGTATCGAAACGTACTTTTTATTTATTAATTCACGTTTTGATTCCGGTAGAGTTACCGAAATGTGTATATTCTTGAATATATTATAGATATAAGCTAGTTTGGTTAAGGTTATCCAATTTCAACAAAACTAGTGTCATTGAGTTCGTATAGACTTAACGACACATCTTATGAGTCCTGTTCCTAGAGATGGATTTTAACGGGTAGTTTGAATTTTTAATACAATTATACATAATTATATAAAAACGACCGTATTATGCGAAATTTACAGTTTTAAATTATATTTTATCCAATTTGTCCTTATATTGTAATAATATAAGTATTATTCAATTTTAATACACCTAAAGTACATCCCGATCAGAAAATATTAATAATTATAATAAAATCTCTATTTAACCCAATTCGACCAGCAATCCTATATATAGGTTTTATTTAACTATTTTACTCATTTTAGTCTATTAATATTACAAATACACCCCGACTTGTAATTTAAGCTATTTTACTTAATAAATTCGTAGTAAATAGTTCGGATTACCTAATAATTCCCCGAAAATTTCTATGGACTTCTAAAAATATAGGGAATTCAATTATCACTCGGTTTCAAGTTTTCGACCTATTGCCTATATTTTCGTATTGACAATTTTACCCCTAAATTTGATAAATTATCCAATTATAATTCTTTTAGCATCCAATTAATTCCAATCTGACTCAATACCATTATTATTTATTATAGATCAGTACATGTCCATTTCATCAATTAATTTCATAATTTCCTATTAAATTCATAATTTCAGCCTATTTTCGAACCAATTTCAGGCCTAAAAATTCAATAAATATTAAAATTATTCAAATAAAAATTTGGGCTACGTAGCAATTACCCATATATCATACACATCCTACACAAAAATTTTCAGCTAGAAACAACATCATATAGTACATTTATTTCACTAATATATATTCGGATGAATTACAGATTTCTTAATAAAGTATATTAAATATTACGAATTTTTCAAAAATAAAAATATCACATGAAAGCATGTCTAAAATAACCTAAGTGTAATTTTTTTCATAATTTTCTGGGCGGATTTACTATTTTTTAGAAATTATTGAAAAACAGGGCAGAAATTTGACTTTGGTATTCTTGGGTGCTCCAGTGGCCGGCGGCGGCTGGGCGGTTGTCGGACGGCTGGCGCGGTGGGTGGACCGTGTGGGGTTGGCTGGGTTTCACAGCAGATCTACTCTAGGTTAGGATTCCACACTTTCACTAATTTTTCTGTTTTTTTTCTAAATTTGTTTTTTTTTCTACGATTTTTTCTAATTTTTCTTTCTGATTTTCTCTGATTCCAAATTGCTAAAACTATCATGTCTGATGATCTTGGCTTTTTATAGTGTCTCAAAGTCGGTTTAAGGATTTTTCTTTAATTAATTCATATTTTCTTTTCCAATTTCTTTTTTTTTTTTTTATGCATGAGGTGTCCAAATATTGTAACTCCACCTTTTGAATCAACAATGTATTTCCATCCTCCTGCCACGCCTCCTTCCAATATTATTTAATTAATTTTTCTTTTTCTTTTATTAAATAATTACTTAAATATAGATATTATATGTTAGA
The DNA here is from genome assembly GCA_024138015.1 of Lumnitzera littorea. NCBI lineage: Eukaryota > Viridiplantae > Streptophyta > Magnoliopsida > Myrtales > Combretaceae > Lumnitzera > Lumnitzera littorea. The sequence continues at coordinate 10,810,984 of JAMXBB010000002.1, forward strand.
ATTAATTATTTTAATTAATATACAAGGTTATACCCTATGTAATAACATGTGAAATATATAACTTTACTCATATAATTAAGTTTCTAGCATATCTTTTATTTTTAGGATACATTCTAAGGTTAATTTCATGAATTCAACACAATATATATATAATTACTCAATTTAAAGTTAATTTACGAGTATAATTATTATTTGTACCGGGTATGCTAAAAAAATTACGTGTATTTTTTTATAGTAAATTATACTACATTATCTCATTTCATAGCTCAATTAACTTATCTCTAAGTTCTCGTTGCAATCTAAGTTCAATTTTAGGAGTTCTGAACATTTTAGGGCTTTAGTAAATACTCCAATTTCTAAGGGCAAAATTGGGATTTCGGATCATTATTACTAAAATCTAACTTCACTGTAATATCTCGACTAACTTTTTCATTCTAGTTGCAAAGTTTGGGCTCAATTGGATAAGTTACCCTAAAAGCCCTAAATCTGAGCTTGGTTATCCTAAACTCAATTTTGGAAGCTTACAGAATGTAAGGGCAACCTATCAGCAAATGTTGACCAACCTATTCAAGCCTCAGCTTAGGCGGAACATAAAGGTGTATGTTGACAACATGATTGTCAAGAGCAAGCGACACGAAGACAACATCCATGACTTGCAAGAGGCCTTTGATAGAATGAGAAGGTACGATATGAAGCTAAACCCCCAAAAGTATGTTTTTGGGGTAGCTTCCACCAAATTTTTGGGCTTTATGGTTAGTTAACGCAGTATCAAAGCTAAGCCAAAAGCGTTGATTAGTGTGTGGAGTTCTTCAAAATCCTTAAGAATCCTAAAGGCTTTAAATGGACTCCCAAGTGTCAAGGTGCCTTCCTAGAATTACAAAGCTTCCTAGAACATCTATCAATTTTGTCAAAGCTCGTTCTAGGGGAAGACCTATAACTGTATCTAGTGGTTAGCAATAAGGTGCTCTTATCTGTCTTAGTTAAAGTAGAAGGAAAGGAACACATGCCCATATACTACGTTAGTCGTATCCTCCAAGTGCTTAAGGTTAGGTATTTTAAGGTAGAGAAGTTTTCCTTAGTTGTAATCATCTTGGCACGGTAGCTTCAACCATATTTCCAGGTGCACCAGATTATCGTGCTAACATACTAGCCATACGACCATACGTCTAGCCATGGCCCAGTATTTTCAAGATGGTCAAGTATGCATTGAGCTCAGCACATACATAATTCAATATTAGCCACAAACGGCCAACAAAGTGCAAGTCTTAGTCAAATTTATCGTAGAATATACTAGAGAGGATGAAACACCATCAAGAGACAAAAAATAGGTGTAAACCCTCCATGTTGACGATTCATCTACCTCCGGAGGTGGAGGTACGATGATAGGAATCAAACTATTGGATTTTTGACTTGAGCCCAAGCCCAAGGGCAGGAAAACATGGCCAAGTGAATTCTTTCCTTGAGACCTACCACTGAAGAGTCCAAGTTATTGCAATCTTCCGACGTAATGCCCTAGCCAAGCCGAATCCTCTCGTACTCATCATTTGTCTCTAGTTGCCGACTTGAACTACATTCAAGTATTAGCTTGGTTTATCTGACCATCAGTTCGATCAATTTGAATTCGAGCCATACTGAATACATTTGAGGCAAATTCACCTCAGAAGAATTATCTACTTAGTTCAGCATAGTTGACATACTACCCTAACTCGACACCTCGACTCGACAATCACTAATCTAAACATACAGTTTATCTTTTTGATAGAAAGTCACCCATCCCTAGAAAGCCATGTATCCGAGCAAGCATATGACAGAATTCTCCATATAAGATACTTATTTTTATTATATTTTCAATTGTACCTATCGAGTCTAGTTTTTTTCCCTCCCGGTTTTTTTAGAAATTAAGTTTTCTCTAAACTGATTAGTACTAAACCTTACCTATTTAATATTGACCCTCGACTAGGGTTTAAAGAAAACTAGTTTTAAAATTTGAAAAGGTATTAGAGTTACTACTCGACTAGAGTTGAGAAAAAGAGTTAAGTTATAATCAATTGGGTGAATTGGTTATAACTTAGTTATTGATCTATTGATTAAATCATTTTATAAAACGGTTTTTAGAAACCAAAGATCTAGATTCAAGGATTATAAATTTTAAACCCTTACAGGTATCATTAACTTTTAATCTTAAAAATCACCTTTTTATTTTCATGAAATAAAACTTAATTTATTCGTTACTCTAATTAGCTAAACGAAGTAATAAAAAAAAATTAGGGGTTTTTTTTTTAGTTTTTCTCATCACCTCATAGGTGCCTACGTATCTATTATTCGGGATCAAACATACATAGTTTTTTTTATGAAAAACTTTAGTAGGTTAAGTTTATTTTAATTTTTGAAATAGGCTGAGTTTACGTTTTTAGTTCACTTTGATTTATTTAAGAAAATCCCTAAAAAAGAAGGTTTTAAATTGGATTTTTTATCTTTTTATTTATATATATTTTTGGAGAATTCTAAAAAGTCCTGTCTTTAAAAAGAATCTAATTATTTTTTATTTTGAGAAACCTAATTTCTAAGTGTTTTAAAAATAATAATAATAATAATCTTAATACTTATTTATCATTACTTTTACTTTTTTTATCTTTTATTTTTATTTGTTTATTTTATCTATTAAACTAAAAATAAAATAAATAAATAAACTACTTCCCTTATTTAATTTTTTTTCTTTTTTCCTCTTCTTTTTCTTTTTTTTTTTTCCTTTTTTTATTTGGTTACATTTACAATTGGGAAATAAATAAAATATAGATAAAGAAATAAAAAAATAACTCGAATCGGATTTGGTTCGAACCAGGAAAGAGGCGCGGGTTGGTTGAGTTTGTCCATAGGTTGGATCTTGGGTCAACGGGTCAAGTTGGAGCTTAAATCAGGTCAGTAATTGAAGAAGAAAAAGCAGTGGCTATTGGAGTGGTTTGGCCTATTTCAACCACAAAAACGAGCAGGTGAGGAGTGTTTTGTATATTTCTTATTGAGGTTAGTAGGAGTAGGGAAGTTGTCGTAGCCGTTAGTGGTAACTTAGGTAGTGTTGGTAAGTGGTGGTTAGCGGTGGTTGATGGGGAGTCATGGTGGCTGCTGTTGAGTATGAAATGGAGGTTAGTTTTGGTGTTCTAGGGTACGGGCAACTCAACCGTAGTGGTCTTTTTAGTCGAAAGGGGTTGGAAGTGGTGGTTCGAGAGGGGAGTAATGCGGTGGTTAGGGTTTTGGGAGTGTTGGTTCGGCGAAGTAGTTCGAAGGCACAACGGAGGTCGAAAAGGGGTGTAATGGAGAGCTCAAGCTATAGGTAGTGTTCTTAGGGTAGTGGTTTGGCTCGGGCTTGAGTGGAGCGAGAGAGTCGAAGAGAGAGAGAGGGTTCGGTAGAGAGAGGAAGTGATTAGGAGAGAGAGAGAGAGCTTAGCTGTTTATGAGTAGTTGTGTGTCTCTAATGAGCTCACCCAACACTCTTTTATACACGAATTGAACCCAGAAATTAAGGAAAGCAAAATTCGGATTTGAATGCAAATGTCTAGAAATTCAGTTTTTTTTTTTCTTCTAAATTTTGGAGCTCGATTTAAATGCTTCTTTGACTGACTTTAAACGTATTATTGGGTCCAATTCAAAGTAGGCCATGCGGTAAACAAAATCAAAGCAAGAGGTTGCGTATGAGTGTGTGAAATCTATGCGAAAATTAGAGCTAAAGTGGAGGGAGTAGGCTGTTCTTGACTAGGAAAGTGGAGGAAAATCTAAAGAAAATAAGGGAAAACTAAGAGAAAGGGAGGGAAAGTGATGACATTGGGTTGATGTGGCACTACGTCAGTTGTTTTGACTAACCAGAGTGTGCTACATATCAAGAGTGACACATGGCGCAATGAGATCTTGACATATGGCAGTCTTTGATGTAATGAAAAAGAAAAAAACTTTACATCCTCCCACCTAGATTCGAACTCCTGACTTCTAACCAAACTCAATGCATATGCCTAAGTGTTTATCCGTTAAGCTATTGGCTTATGCTTTGTCCATATATGCAATTAAACTACATATATGGACTTGGTTAACTTAGGTTAGATTTAGATCTAAGCCTAAGTTCAATGGCTTAATTTCTAAACTTATTTAAAAAATTAAAAATCTATCCAATTAAATTGTTATTTTCTAAAATCTTTTATTATTTTTTTTTTCAATTTTTCAATTTTTTGTATTTTTTTTTCAATTTTCTAGATTTCCTATTACTTTTTTTTATTTTCTTTTTAAATTTCCTATTTTCGATATTTTTCCAAATTTCTTAATTTTTTGTGTTTTTTCTTATTTTTGTATTTTTCTAAAATTTTGATTTTTTCTAAATTTCTTTATTTTTTTTTAGGTTTTCTTTAATTTCTTTTTTTTTTTTGTTTTTCCTAATTTAGGACCTATTAAGGAAAGAAAGAAATAAAATAAAGGGGGCAAAAATTGGGTGTCTACAGCTACTCCTCTTTGTAGCAAAGTTTGAACAAAACTTTGCCACAAAAACAAAGAAACGCTATTTTTGCCCTTGAGATGACTTTAAAACAACTACTTAACTATCCTAAACTCGGTCTACTTAGGATTTTGGTGAAGAAATGAAACCTAGTCGTGCCTTTTTAAGCTCACTAATCTAAGTGGGGGGAGGGGGCTCATTATAAGACAAAGAATCTTATTTTAGAATTGAATTAGAAAACCTGGTTGTGCTTTACTAGGCTTACTAACCTAGGCATGGGCGTCTCTCGGGGACTAGCAACCTTAATCTGGAATCGATCTAAAACCTGGTCCTACCTCACTAAGTTCACTAATCTAAGCAAGAGCATCTTTCAGGAACTAGCAACCTTAAACTTGGATCGATTTAAAACCAGGTCATGCTTCACTAGGTTCACTAACCTAGGTGGGAGCATCTCTCGGGGATTAGCAACCCTAAACTGGGATTAATCTAAAACCTGGTCGTACCTTACTAGGCTCACTAACTTAGGAGGGAGTGTCTCTCAAGGATTAGTAACCCTAAACTAGGATTAATCTAAAACTTGGTTGTACCTCACTAGGCTCATTAATTAGGTAGGAGCATCTCTTAGGGACTAGCAACCTTAAATTGGGATCAATCTAAAACCTGGTTGTGCCTTACTAAACTCACTAACCTAGGCGGGAGCATCTCTCAAGGTCTAGCAATCCTAAACTTATTGTTAATGCTATGCTAAAAGGAACTGATAAGGAGAAGTATCCTACGAAACTTGGTGAATAGAAGGGAAATACCCTATGGGCTTGCTTGAGAAAATAAGTGATCGTACGAGCTTGCTAAGAAGAATGTGATGAGGGAAAAACTTGGAAGAAAGACTGAGTTAAGATCATGTCTTTGAAGGCTGGCTAAACACTAAGTGCAGAAAGTGAATGCCTTATAGGTTGGTTCAAAAAGACTGTTGGGAGTAAAAAAACTGGTCTAAATACAAGCACAAGATTAAAAAATCAGTGCACTAACATTGTGTGGAAATACTTACTTGGTCTTTGTTGATAGTGCCAAAACAGTCAAACCTTTTTGAAAACCCCCATAAAAAATAACTAGCTCATGTTTTAGTCCTTTGTTATCAACCCGGATGTTCTTAATACAAAACGTTTGAGACTTCGCTAGCTCTTTTAGAATAATCATGAAAATTAACCTAATACAGAAAGCCATCCATTGTTTTTGTCTCTTTGGAATTTTAATGAACCTAAAAGCCTCATTCTCGACTAACAAACATTTGCCATGAGGTGATTGCTTACTTGAATTTCGCATTCCCCTAAAAAACAGATAATGAAACTCCTCATCAAGGGGGATCAATCCATAATAAAGTATTTCAAAGAGTTTTGTTAATTACCAATGTCCTATATCTCACTTTTTAACTTCTCTCGTGTTTTTAGTGTATGGGTTCAATTAAATGGAGTAAAGGGAGTTGGACCTTTCAATGAAGAGGGTGATTATTCTAACGTCGACAATGGCCAAGGATACCAACTTTGCTTGTGGATAACGAAAATTAGACCATAATGACATTCAAAATGACTAGCATTTTTGTATTTCAAGCAAAAATTTCCATTGACAAATCATGGATAGTACAATTTTACAGTATTTGCATTTGCAGGATCTCTCAAATCTAGACCATCCATTTGCGACAAAATCAAAGCCCCTCCCGGTAATACTCGCTTTACAACATAAGGGCTTCCATAATTAGGAGCAAACTTCCCTTTAGGGTCTTGTGCGTTGGGGAGAGCTTTTCTCGACACCATATCTTCTTCTTTAAAGTTTCGGGGTCGTACCCTTTTGTTAAATGCTTGAGACATTCTTTATTGATAATACTGATTGTGATACAGGGTTATCAATCTCCTCTTGTCAATTAGATTCAACTACTCAATGCATTTCTTTACCCAATCGGCTTCGTCCAACTGAGTTTTTGATAGTACCCTAAGTGACGAGATCTCAACCTCTACTAGTAACACTGCTTCAATGTTGTGTACTAAAGAGTACGGTGTTTCCCCAATAGATGTTCTGATGGGCCATGGGTGCGAATGGTAACATCTCATGCTAGTCCTTGTATATGACAGCCATTTTTTCAATGATTCTTTTGAGGTTTTTGTTGGCTGCTTCAATGAAGCCATTCATTTGGGGTTGATAAGGAGTAGAGTTCCTGTAAATGATCCAGAATTGTTGACACAATTTTGACACGAGCTTATTGTTGAGATTGGTGCTATTGTCAGTGATGATTATTTCTGGAGTCTTGTATCGGGCCAAGATATCTCTCTTGATGAATTTAACTATGACTCCTTTAGTAATGCTCGAGTAAGACGAGGCCTCAACCCATTTGCTGAAGTAATCAATGGCGACTAGTATGAAGCGATGCCCATTGGATGCTTTTGGAGTGATTGGGCCGATGATATCTATCCCTCACATTGAGAAAGGCCACGGTGTTGAGAGGGTATGTAGTTCCTAAGGCGGGGCATTTATCTTATTTGCATAAACTTGGCATAAGTGACAATACGTAACGTGTTTGATATTATCATTTTCCATTGTTGACCAATAATACCCTAACCTCATAATTTTCTTTGCCAGCATGTAACCATTCATGTGAGGGCCACATACTCCTTCATGTACTTCTTTCATTAACTTCTCAGCCTCCTTATCGCCTACATACCTTAAGAATATACCATTAAAAGAGCGCCAGTATAAAGTGGACTTGCTTATTAAGAATTGAGTGGCCAATCTCCTAATCATCTTTTTGTCCTTTTTCTTGGCCCCTTCAAGGTATGTGCTTTGTTGTAGGAACGTCCTAACATCATAGTACCACAACTTTTGGTTATCAGTACCCTCAATTGCTAAGTAGAAAGCAGGATTAGTTGGAAACTTATTAAATAATTAAAGAAAATTATTAATTAATTAAGAAAAAATAAAAAAAATCAGAGGAATAGGGAATGACTTAGATTTGGTCTTGGCAGGTCAGGAAGTGAAGAAAAAAAATTAACCAATAAAAAACAAGCAACATAAAAGGCAAAATTGAAGGGATTTGAGCAATATCTTGTCCAATTAAATGCATAATAATTACTACAAAGCTCAATAAATAGGAAGAAAAATTGCATAACTCATTTGGACAGTTAGAAGTTAAAAAAAATTGAAAGTACTGAAATTTGAAGAGGAAAATTTGGGTTTAGGAAATTATTAAGCAAATCTGTACAGTAGAGGTTAGTGAACTGAACCCACACAACACCACCACCACTTGGAACCTAGCCACCACCACTACCACCCCACTCCAAACCCACTGCTTGGACCAGCCGACACACCTGGACCGGTGTTGAAAGCTCAAAAGCCATTGGACCAAGCGAGTCTCCAATTTGCTCCGATTTTGTACAATTTCTTAAAATTATTTAGTTTATCCAGAAAATTATGAAATTTATTATTCTAAGGTTTTATTGTATGTAGATTTAGGAAAAAATAGTGATTAAGTTTAATCACATATGAAAATATAGGATTATTAAGAAATTAAGTAAAACCGAGCATGATTAGAACTACAAATAAATAGGCTTAAGAGTGTAATTTGGAGCTCAAATTTTTTCTGTAGAATGCTTAAGTGATATAGAACAATGCAATAAAGCCTTTTTTTTAAATTTAATTTTTGAAAATTTTAAGTAAATTTTTAGCCCTAAAATGATGGAAAAATTGGGTAATTTTGTGTTAATTAGGTGATTAAGTGATTAATTACTAATTTAGATGGTAATTAGATGTTTAGGGATGTTAATCTCTGATGTGGAAACCTAATCCTAGCCTTTGGAGTGTTAAGTGTAATTAATATAGGAATTGTGTAGTAATTGTAGGAAATTAAGAATATGTGGAATTGGAAATTTAATAAATATGAAAAATTAGGTTCATTTAGATAATATAATAATAAAAATCAGTATATAATAAATATGAAACAAAAACTAATTTTAGGTAATTGTATAAAAAATGTAAGATTTTCTTACATGGAGAGTAAATCCGATATCTCAATTAGGATTAAAGTGTACCGAATAGTTTAAAACACTAAATTAAAACTCAATATGATATTAGAATACTCGAGCTTAATGTGATTAATTTCACATTAGGATTCAAGCATATTTAGGATTCCTCGTAGTCAGAGACAATGCAGAATCAAAATTGGAATCTAATTTAGAAATCGAACCCTGAAATAAGGTAGAATGAATCATTAGTAAATAATAAGTATACATGGAGAAATGAGTTAAATTATAACTTAGATTATGAATCATTAAAGTATAAGTACTAAAAAGACGTATTTATATTATAGGATATCTGGTGACGAACCGACTTGCAATTAAGTGATTGGGCGACTGAGAATTTCAAGTAAGATGGGTTATTACTTACGGTATTGGAGTACTATTTTATAGTACTCAAAGACTTAGGATTATATATGATTGTGATTGTAAGCAGTTTATGTATGTATTTGAATATCTAAATTCGTGTTGAAATTTATGTTATGATTGATTTTGTGTTATGACCGGATTGGTATGAAATTATTTGAACACCCTAAATGGAATGTGATCTTATTTGACTCTAATGACCTAAATTGTCATACATTGCAACCATTTAGGGGATCATTAGGATTCTCCAACCAAACACCGATACTTTCGATAAAGATAACGCTGGATAGCAATTGGTCTTTTCTTCATCCTTAGTCGAACTAAGTGATAGGAGAGGTGGTCGCGGTGAGAATGAGGGCATTGGTTCGAAGGATAGTCTTAGGAGGAGTAGTGCTTCCATCACACAAACCTGAGTTTGGATGTAAGCTGTTACATAACATGAAAACTCCTCAACCCTGATTAGAGTGGGTGAAATTTCTTTGATTTCGCAACGGACCGGATTACGTTGTGTGATGACACTTGCTTGTTGCATTGGATGAAAATAATTGCTTGATAATCTTGTTTGTGTTTGTATACATTCACGAGTCTCCAATTCAACTTACTAAACTATAATTGCTCATATTCGTATAGATCCTTTTGCAAGTCCTGATTTTTTAATACTTTGAGTATTATATCGTCTTACAACTATCCAGAGGTTAATTCTTTTGAAGCTTGGGGTATGAGGATCAATTTGCTCAGTAGTGGATGTATAGTTAGAGTCTCCTTAATAGCTTAAGAATGAAAAACTAATAGTTGTTATGTAATTTAGTAGATTGTTATGTTAATGTAAAATTTCCTAACAAGTACTGTGGAATGTACATGTAATTATATATGTTGACCTAAAATTCTTGATAATTACTATAACTTTAGCTAAACTCTTAATTGAACTATTTACTTCAAAGCGAGAAGTCGTTGATGCCTTATGTAAATCATGTCTATGGTAGGTACTGTGAGGTCAGCTACTATCATATAATAAGGACCGAGTGCAAGACCTAATCTATGTGATAACAAACACAGTCGAAGGCCCTGAATGTGGATAAGGCCCATACATGCAGGCATGAGAAGCGCTTATATTTTTCAGCCTTGCTCGTGCACTACACATGTAAGATGGCTATGTGTTCATGTGTGTTGTACTTGACCATACACATTTTCTGTCTATTTCCTGCATTTTCCATCAAGTTCTGTAGAACTTTCTCTCGTTCCCTAGCTCAGTGGCTTGTGTTTGAGTCACTTTTTTCACATGGTTTTCATACGACTCCACCAAAATCAATGGTGGAATCGCATACTATGCATAGCTTAGTTTTGACCCCAAACCTTTACACATTGAAATAAAAAATTTAATAGGTCAAAATTTGACTCAAAAATTGGAAAAAAAAAAAAGACTTGAATGCTCATTTTGACTCAAGCACAATTAGAGCTTTTCTACTGCAAATCAAAGCTTTTAAAACATTGTTTTGGTAAGGAGGAACTATAATATCACGATTTTGACCAACAATTAAGTTAATTTGTATATTAATTCATTAAATTTGAATTCAAATGCAATCAAAACCAATTGATTTTGGTTGTCAAATTTAATCCATTTCATGAGTTACTAAGCTCGTCTCAAGCTTGATTTGTATAAATAAGCCTTGAACTTCACATCCTAGCATCAAATTCACTCACTTTTCACTCATCAAAGCTTGTTCAACTATTTCTTTTGCTAGATTCTAGTGTTTTTAAGGTGATTTCATGCTAATTCGTTGCTACTGGTAGCTTCCTTAAGCTCTAAGCTTCTTATAAACACCTATGCCTGCTCTTAATCACCATGAAGTTGGGTTACGCCCAACTTTCTCTCTCCACCCGCCGCCAACCACTATGTAAAACCACCAAAGAGGCCACCATTCATTAAGGCGTTATGGCCAAACTAATTTTCACCAATTAAAATCACACAAAAGTGTGATTACCTACTCAAAAAGACAACGAAAGCTACTAAGAAGAGATGGTCTCATTGTTGCATTCATCTCCTTTAAGCAACCTAGATTTAGGGAAGTCCTACTGACCTGACTCGAATGACCTAAATTGAAGCCCATTCGATTTGATTTGATTCATACCCAAGATTTAATTATCTGGTTGGTTTGATTTTTTTTTAATATAATAAAATACAATAGAATAAAAATAATAATAATAAAGGAAACTCAGTCATTTTCTTTTCGAGCCTTTTTTATATATTTATTTTTCTTTTTCTTTCTTTCTTTTTGGAAGATTTATAAAAAAAATAAAAAGATTGCAAAACAAAATCGTTTTTTATTAAACTTACCTTATCTCAAGATTTGTTTTTCTTTTTCATTTTTTTTATTTATGCATATGTAAATATATATATATATATATATATAATCACTTAAAAAAGAAAAGCTTAGTTAAAAAAAAAAAAGAGCTCTTCTCATTTGTAAAAATGTATTTTCTGAAATAAAAAATATAACAAATCTCTTCTCCAAAATTATGACCTTTAGAGTTTTAAAAAGATCACAACCCCAAATTACGAGTTTTTTTTATTAGAAATTTTCTTAACTTAAGATAAACAAATTAAAACATAAATCCAACCAGTTTTCAAAAATTAAAAAAAAAAAACCAACACACCTAAATTTTTGAAATAAACTATAGAAGTCTGATCTCGAATAACGAGTACTTTAGCACCTATATAATTATGATACAACTTAAAATATTAAAAAAAAAATTATTTTTTCCTTTTGAATATTTTTTTCTTTTCAATTTCTTTCCTTTGTAAATAATTATATTTTTATTTATTTTTCTTGTAAATATAAACTCCTTTCCTTAAGTTATTGGTAATTTTGAAATATAAGTTTAAATTTGGAAGATTATAGTAGTATCTATATAGGGTTTAATAGGATAGCCCTTAAACTCATAAATCTAGTTTCTTTGAAAATTTTTCTTAAAATTGGTTTTTAAATATGCAGGCTAGTGGCTAAATTAAAATTGATTTATCTAATCAATTCTAATTTAATCACCTTTTCCATTTTCTACCGAGTGGTGACTTCAAGTTTTTCAAAAAATAAAGAAACTAGTTTTCTTTAACTTTAGTTAAAGGTTTATACTAAAGGAGCATAGGGTTTAACTTAAATCAAGCTAAGGAAAATAAAAAATAAAAAATTCTAGGCTCGACAATATCATATTATAATATATAGTTTCAAAAGCTTTTTTTTAATATCATCTTTCATTGTATCATTAACGTATTTTCTTAATTTCTTATCATATTATATTATTATATATAGTTTTCAAAATTCTTTCCTTCTTTATATATCGTTTTTATAATATTATTAATGAATTTCCATAATTTTTCTCATATTTAATATAATTTCAAAAACTATTGCCTTTTATATTCTATTATAACAAATTACTATTGAGTAATTCATTTTAAATCATTCTTTATATGAAAATTACATATTACATTATAATATATTATAATGTCTAATGGTAAATGAATTAAATATTTTAGTGGATAATATCTTTTAATAATACATAAAACATGAAATTATCTTTACATTTGTTATTTTTAAAGATGAGAAATTTATAATATAATATAGACTTTTATTTGCGCATAGCATCGATTCTAAACTAATTTATTAATATAACACAAGAAAAAACTCATGTTTAACTACACATGCAATGCATGCGCACATCATCGTTCCAATATACTTATCTTACTATATAGAATATCGTAGTTTATAAATATTATTAGAATTGGAAGCCATGTAATGCTTGATGCTTCGCAATATCGTCATTTGGTATGGAAGTATTATATCCTTGTAAGGAATTACCCGTAAACTTTCAATTTTGCAAATCACCCTTAAACTTTAATGAACTACCAATATAAAGACAATTTTTAAGTTAAAATAGTCATCAATAAAGTCTAAGGAATCTTGAAAAAAAAAAAAAAAACACTTTAATAAAGTCAGGGAGTACTTCTGCATCATTATCAAAGTTTATTTTGTTAAAATTTAAAGATAATTTGCAATATTTGAAAGTTTAAGAGTGATTCATACTTAGATGAGAGTTTAAGAAAATATTTATATTTTCTCTCAAAATATATTACCCTTCTTTTTATTTGATAAACTTAGGTGTTGGGGGTGTTTTTGTAACTTACTCTATAGAGATTTTCAAGTTCCCAAAGACGTGGTGCATGGAGTTTTCATCCATTATTAGTAAGTTCTGGTGAAGACTCGATGCAAAAGATAGTAAGATCGGACGAGATGAGACAGTTTGGCTGGTGTCAAGGATAGGGAAGGGTACTCTTTTAATGATACAATGCTTAGAAAATTAGCTTAGCAACCTTTTTAATAATCCATACCAATTATGGCTAAGGCGCTAAAAGGGATATATTTTCCCAAATGAGGGGTAGAGCCTCTTGGATATGGAAGAGTTTATTAGTTGGAAGAGAGGTGGTGAAGAAGAACCATAGCTGGAGAATTGGTAAAAGAGATAGAGTTAGTGGACATTTGGTTTGATCCATGGATTATATCAGCAAATCAAAAGAATGCCCTCCAAATTTCAAATTCAAGGAGTGAACAAGAAAGATTGGTTTTTTATCTAATCATCTCTAAGGAAGGAACCTGGGACTAGCAACAGGTATATCAGCTTTTCCCAGAAGTAGTAGTGGAGAAGATCTGTTAAATTCCACTAGGAAGGATCAACTCTAGGATTGTATCGCATAGCCACTAGAAAAAGCAGAGAGAATATAGTGTGAGCTCAGCTTATCATGTAATTTTTAGACCATGATCCGGTGATGAAGCCAATAATCTTCCTCTATTAATGCGATTAAACCCATGGATATGGAAGTTGATATGGAACACCAAGTGTATGCTAAGGATCAAACACTTCATGTGCTGTTTATGTGCGAATGCAGTGAACTTTAACGTTAATTTATGCCATAAGAAGATTACGGAGAGCAACAGTTGCGATTTTTGTGGCCTTAATGAGACAACAGTGCATATGGTGCTTCAATATGTGTAATATAATTACTCTTAATATATATACATAAATATAGATTCCATATATAAAATCCTTTTGTAATATCTTAGTAGGGGCATTACTGTAACTTTTGAAAATTTTTAAACTACCGCCCATATCTTCGTCAAGTTTTCACATCCCCTTTTTTTCACCTTTTTTTAGCCCTTCACTATTCATGTTATTCTTCCTCCTCCCAGCAGCTGGCTCTCGTCCTCACTAATCTGATCCCAAAAAATAACACGTTTATACAAAAAAAAGGTTGAAGGAAAGGTCGTTCTAATGAAGAACTTCGGGCAAGCCTTGAGTTTCAAGCCAAGTTCCTTTTTGTGTGTGTGTGTCTAGAGCAAGTTTTAGACTTGTCTTACAGTTTTTGTGGTGTTTTCGCGTGTAGACAGGCGTATAATTTCACTTCCTTAAAGTAAGTTGTTTTCCTTTGGTTTTTCCTTACAAAGTTCTATGTTTTCAAATTAGTTTTTTTTTGTTGTGTCCGAGTTGGTATTGGGTTGTTGCTGTTTTGATGTTTGACTTGGTGGATACGAATATTTAGAAGTCGCTGGTGGTGTTTTAGGTGGAGCTATTGATACAGGAACCTAATTCTACTTTATAACTAAATAAAGCATATTTTATTAGCAAATGTACTAATAAATTTGTGCAAAAGCTGGTTCCAAATTGTGAATAAGCTCAAAATCGATCCATTGAGCCATTGAACCAACCCGATCCCACCTTTGGTGAGCTTGAATTGATTGATGAATTATTAAGCTTTAAGGGTCTAGGTGGTTCGACCTTGTCGAACTAGCATGATTGGTGGTTCGACTCGACAATAATTCAAGGCCAAGTCAATCTTAAAAATTTTAAAAATATATAATATAAGATATATATATATAATGCAAACATACTATATATATACACTATATAAATACTATATATATAATATTATATACTACAATACATCACGCAATCCAAACAAATTATTTGAGGATTGAAAAAAAATGAACCAAAAATAAAATTTTTGATTTATGAGCAATGACATAAATTTTTACATTTAATTGGAAAAAATACATAAATAGTCTACAAATTATTTAAAATAATTAATGACAATTTGGAAAAAGCAAAAAAAAAAAAAAAAAACCAATGGTTCAAGGGCCACTAAACTAATTCAAGCCCGACCCTTGAACCAACGGTTCATAGTCGATTCCAAGCCTGGTTGAATCAATGTACAAGTCTATGTATTAGGTTGCATATGCACTATAAGATTGGTGAAGACTATGTCAAACCCATAGAGACTAAGACTAGCGCTCAACTTATTAGTCTTACTTATATTTAGGCAAATCAAAACGTGTAAAATAAAAAGAAATGCAAATTGAAACTTATCGAATACAAATTCAATAAATAATAAAATATAAAACTACTATTTAATCTAAATATGGGAATATCAACACTTTACAAAATAAAATCAATCAACTAGTAAATTGGAATCTTGAATTGATATTAAATATACACATTTGACTATTGGACCCTTCACCAATTCAACTTATTTCCTTTTATCTCTTTTTCGAGTTATCAAAATAATGAAATATGAACAACATTTGTTGAAACATGAATTACCTTAATTAATTAACTTAATCTTTCTATTTCTATAAAAAATTATTAGTTAATTAATCATTTTATATAGAGTTGTGCAAGCAGGATAGGTTATGCGGATTGACTCATGTAGCCTACAAAAAAAATGTGAATTAGACTAAAAATTTTGACCTACTTAAACGTAGGCTTTTTTAGCTCGGCTTACTTAATCCATGGGCTAACCCATTCTAGAGTGAGTCAACCCACTAACTCAAAAAAAATAAAATAAAATAAATATGTGTATATATATGTTATGTATATATTATCTTGAAGTTTCATAGATATAATATTTTCATCATATTATTGTGTTACAAAACCATTATAAACAACTCAAAGTTTTTACTTGTTATCATTATGATGCTAATAGGAATTTTATTGCTATGATGACTATAAAAATCCCCTAGTCGATATTGTTATAAATATGTCTATATATTCATACTATCAGCTATAAGATTTTTTTCCTTTTAATATCGATGTAAATATATATGTATATTATGTATATATTTTCGTGGAAAGCTTGAAACTTTATTTTTTCAAAACGAAATAAAAACTAAATTTTATAGTAAATAAAAACTAAATATGTACATTGAAACCGATAAGATGGCTTGCTTGTAAATACAAGGTGACATGGGTTACATTAATCCACTTAGTTCGCTTGCATAACTCTAGTTTTATGTTCTAATCCATAACCTAATTATAATGCATAATCCCTTACGTCTTACCTATAATCCAATATTGGCTTGTCATGGAATTAATTTTATTCTTTTTAGATTTTAATCCAATTTAGCATGAATTTCACAAATTATAAAACATATGCTCGATAGCAAAAATATAAATAATACCAATATTCATATATTTAATTGGGGAGATTCTATGGTCTAGTTATTTATTTTGACGGGATTGGTCTTGTCCTCTAACCTACCATTTATTTTCATTTTTTAAAATCTAAACCATTAAATTCACGGTTTGTTCAATAATTCAAATTTAAATGAGTATAAATCAATGGTAAGATGAATGGCAGGATTGTCTCCTAAAAAATAAAGACGGACATTTGAAAAATCCATTTAATTGAATAATATTATAGATTCATCAATATAATATCCCAACCACATGATTAAATAAAACACACAAATCGCAAGAAGAATACATAATCTATAAACAAACATAATAAAAGGAAAGAGAAAACTTTTAGTAAAAAAATTAGAGTTTCCAATTCTTCAATGTTTGCGTAAATTAGTTACTATGTCAATTTCATTTTATTCACAAGAACCTAAAACAAAAGATAAACCATTCTACGAAACTATAGAGAGACTTAGCATCTAAATGTGTTTTCTTAGATAACATTTAGTTACGTAATTTTTATTATACTAGACTGGATAAAAAAATTTTGTTCCATATTTGATTTATAACTTTACTCGATGATTAAATAAAAAATTAAGCGGATGAACTAGACAAAATGACCAAACTTTGTCCAATTTACAGTATAATACAAAAATGAGATTCATGAGATAAAAAAACAAAAATATTTTACATTTTTAAAAATACCCTTTTATGTTATAAAATTAAGTTAATTAATATTATTTTTATTAAATATTACAAAAAATAATTTATTTTATAATATAAAAAATAATTTTTAATATAAATTTTGTTTCTTATATTATGCAAGTCAAACATAGTACAATAAATTTATATTTTCCAATTAATTCCGTTTATTTAGCTTAATCTTTATAACCAAACATTATCTAATATCCTGTTTGTTTCAAGAAAAATATTTTTTGAAAAACATTTTCCCTTGTTTGTTTTGTTGGAAAATGTGTTTTCCTATTAAAGGCAAAATTCTTCTATTTTTTTGGAAAATAACTTACTCTTTTCAAAACGGAATATCTTTTTTCGATATATTATGTGTTAATGTTTTAATTCTAAGAAAATAAAATTTTAAAAATTTTTATTGTAACTTACCTATAAATTATATTTTAAACATAAAAAAATTATATCAATAAAAAAAACTATAAACTTATAAATATATTATCAAAATCAACTAAAGCGATTATAATAATTTATATTAAAAAATTATTTACATTTATACTTTTGTTTTTAAATAAAATATTTGATATATTATATTTACAGCAACTTATATATATTAATATATTTTGATATGGTTATAAATTATATAGTATTCCCTATTCAAACATTGGAAAAGTTTTTCAATATATTCTTATAAAAATATTCATACACATGAAAACATATTATGTTCATGAAAATACTTTTAAGGAAAAATATTTTACTATAATATGTGGTTTTTCTTAAAATAAATGGCGACTTGATTTGTTATGCTAACAGAAAATGAAAAGAGAATGAATGGTAAAGTAAAATTATTTAAAAGAAAATGATATGAAATATTTGTTCAGATGTTAAAAGAAAAGGAGATTTTATACCTTTTGTGGCTAGTTGTCTCAATTTAAAGAAAAAAAAAAGGATACATTTTTTTATCCTTAACAAGTATTTAGGATAATTGATAACAAGATCTTAATTTGTAACACCATTAAACTTAACAGAAACTTCTACTCTTCATGAGTTTCAAGTTTCAATATACAATTTCGATATACAATCACTTATCCCTTTGGCATATAATGGACAAATTACGGTTTGACTCGATTTACGTACTAAATCGAAACTTAACTACATTTTAAAGTTAATTTTACAAATCCATTCCACAACAAACTACTTTAAAGTTTAAATAGTTTGATTAACAGTTTAAATCGTATTTATCTTTTTCCCTTTTTCAAATGTTATATGATTTATTTAGATACACATCATCATCTAAATTTCAATTGGATTCATATTTTATAATTATCCTCTAATATAAATCAACATATACTTTTTTACATATATATTTGTTAAAAGGCTATAAATAAAAGGCATAATTGTTGAATAATTCATTTAAGAAAATTGAACCTGTATTTATCACTTTGTATACTTATACTTTTGTTTTTGACACTTTGCACACTCTATGGGTGTTATCACCATATGTGATGTTAGTCAAAAGAAAATGTGTTAGCTTCTACTTGATTCATAATATTTAATTTAATAAAATGATTGTATTAAATATTTTTAATTAAATAATGTAACAAAACATTATAAAAAGTAGTTTATATAAAAACGAAAATGGTAGGATAAGAAGCTTTAAGGGGGTTGATTGGCTATCCAAAGCAAGGTAGACCTTCTAATGTTGTGAGTAACCACCCACTACCGTATAAGGGTAACTTGAGCTCCTTAAAGTAATGGATGGTTGCATCTTACATGTAAGTGAATGATCTTCTCATATTGCATATTGACCACACCTATTCAACTAGATAGACTTTAGGTGAGTATAAAGTGTTACAAGGTAGGTTCTGTGTATCAAGTTGCTCATGTAAGGTATGGTATCAATATGATGTCTTCATAGCTTCTATCCAACCTAGAAGTTATCTTATAAGATATATATCGTATAGGTTTTAAACTCCTTACACCTATCCTATTAAATGTATTAAATATTATAATGTATATTAGTAAATAAAAAATAATCTTATGTTTTTTTAGGTTGTATGTGCTTTATCTTCTAAGTTTCATAGAAGTAGTTCAATATCATTTGTTGCTAATAGATACAAGTGCCTCAAAAATGATATTTAATTATAAATGAATTGATCTTCAAATTATATGTGATATTTTAACTTTTATAAATAATAATTTTGATTCCAATTTGCTATAAGTTCTATAAGTTATTTTTACTATAACATGAACCTAAAATAATGAAGATAGAAAAAGTTATTTTTTTTATACCATAGGTTTTGCTACAAATTCCATAGATTCTGCATATGGAAAAATTTGTAATATAAAACATAAGTTACTTTTTAAATATTATATAAATTTGAAACCTTTTAGAAGTTCCATAAAATGCCATAGACCTTATGGATTCTATAAGATACATGTTTTGAGATGGTTTTAAGGTCATATAGGTTAAGTTTCAATTCCAAAACTTGGTGATCGATACCTTATAAGATAAGTCATGAAGAAGATCCCATATTACCCACTTTGTATTTACTTATCCCTATTATACACCATCTCCAAAAAGTAAAGAAGAGAAAAGAATGTCTAATTGGAAACCAAATGAGGTTTTAGCACATTTTTCTTTTCTTCATTTTCCTTTTTAAGGATGGTGGGTGATGTGTCACCAACATGGACATGTAAGACAACCGATTTGTATGGATTATAACCTTCCATATTAGAATGGGCTAAGGCTAGTAGTTGGCTACATATATGGGTGCAATCGAGTCAAGTAAGTTGTTATGGGATATCATACCCACCCAATTTGATAAATACCTTAGTAAGTATATGATATAAGGTTTTTATCGGGTTTTTAGACATGATTAAAAACCCCATAATTTGTTTTTTTAAACCAAACCTTATAAAGTTCTAAATCGAGTTTTAGGACAACAAAAAACCTCATGCAAAACCCAATAAGTAAGAAATAATGAATTATTTCCTAACTTTGTCTTATATTTTTTATTAAGAAAATTAACAAGTATATTATGCATAATTTATAAAGATCCTTTAAGAATATACTAACAACAATTTAAAGAATCAAAAACAAAATAAAATAAAATATTTTTTTAATCAACCAATGTGGTTTGAGCATCAAGTTTATAATGACACTAAGGGTCGATTTTAGTGATAGAAGAAAAAACACTATAGGGTTTTAAAATAATAAGAGTAAAAATTCCATAGAAATTTTATAAGATTTTAGAAAACGTTAAACTTATAAAGGTGAGTTTGGGTTTTATACAACCCGTTTGAAACCCACTCCAAGTACATCCCTAGCCACATTCTGTAGGACCATATAACCCCTTTAGCACTTTAGGATTGTTATGCAAGCACCTTAGGTTTTACCTCTTTTTAATTTTTAATTTTTATTATATGTTTACCTAAATATATATATTAGAATATTGTTTAATTAAATTAATTATTCAAGACTAATTAGAAACTCATATGTGTTCCTAATTAATGATGAATGACAAAGAACTAATATGTGAATTTTCAATAACAAATCTACATATATGTAAAATGATAAAAGGGAAAATATAAATTTACAAAATGAAATTTATCTTAAATTTAAATAAAATAGTATGAGTGTCATGAAGAATCTTCTATATAATTTAACAATATTAGTGGCTTCAATGGTTAATAATATTAATAAAGAGCCGTATTTTGTAAGTTTACTAGATTAGGAATAAACTTCGTTGAGTGTTGATTAATGTTGAAGGAGGGTACCTCTTTCTTTAGTAGCTAGAAAGAGAAAATTCTCTCCATTGTGGTAGTTTGTTTCACACCTATTTGGTGATTCCCTAGTTTGTTACGAACACCACCTATCTTTCTTTATGCTTTTTCTACATAGCTTCAATACATTTCATTCCGTAAACCCTACTTTCTTCGTATCAAACCCATTTTGATCTGAATTCATCTTTCCTTTTCAAATCATCTATTTATACTTACATAAAAAAAAAATACAAATTCTTACCTCTTCTTAAAAAAAAAATCATAAATATATTCTCGTTACTTTTCCTTGCTTTTTGAATTTAATACTCATTACATTAGTATTAATTTGCATCAACTCAATAAGATTATGCTTAGTAAGCAAGATTATCCTCTCTTTGTTGAATCCATATCAATTGTGTCACAATGGTGCTGATTTCTATATGTTGATTTTTGTCATGAACCCATACTACACACTTTAAACCTCTTGTTGTGTCCATCCCTTAATGATGTTTCTTTTAAGTCTATATTTATGTTGCTTGTCTCTTGTCAATAAGAAAGCAAAAAGCCCAATAGTTAAATCATCATTCAATGGTTTAGTTTTCCACATTCATTTACTTTGTTTTATTAATTAGTGCTAGTTCTTTTGTTAACAAATATTANATTCATCTAAATTTTAATTTTCAAAATAAATATACTAAATAATGTAGTTTATAGCTAAACAAAATTTTGTATAATACATATGGTATGTATTTAATTTTTATGTAGCTAAATTTTTAATTTAAGTATTTTTAGTATTTAATGTAATTTTTAGCCTTAAAAATAGCTAGAATTAGGGTAAATTTTGAAATAAATAGGTTTTTATTTAACTAATTGATGAAAATGATATATACTGACTTTTGATGATTTATAAGGATGTTAGAATAAATTGAAAATAATTTTGTGTAAAAAGGATAATATTTAGTTAATTAAATGCAATTTTAAAACTGTAATTACAAGAATTTAAGCGATGAACCCGATAGCAGGGAACAATATGATGATTGAGTTCCCCATATTTATAGGAGTTTATAAAAATTTTCAAGGAATTATTTGGTGACTCGAGTTATTTATTATAAATTTACATAGTAAAATAACTTAAATTACGAACTGGAACTCATTTTTAATAATAATAAGCTAAAATGCGATAAATATTGAAATAAAAAATATATTTACACATGCTATTCATATTTGATAAAAATGAAAATTTTAATATATTTAATGATAATTTTATGACTAAGTATGTTATATACACATTAGAGTTAGATAATACTTATATTATTAAATTATATTAGTAATTATATAAAATATAGTCCAATCACATAAAATAAGTATAATACAATAATACTTATTGTAGGCATATATGGGTTTATCAGAAACTGGAAATATCCTTTAGAAGTCATCTCTCAAAATAAAACCCATAATACGTATCATTAGGTATGTACGAATCAAACAACACTACTTTTACTAAAATTGGGCGATCTTATGTAATATCACCTATTTCTCTATACTATTATGAGAATTTATGAACTACAATAACCTTACCGCAATTGAAATATAATTTAACTTATTAAAGTACGTTTCGATGCTATCAAAATGATATATTATATGTAATAGTATAACTATATATACTATCAATACTTAATAACTTAACTTATATAATAAAACTATATTTCATTATATAAGGAAAATAAAAATATAATTTAAATATATATATTTATATATATAACTATTTAGTGAAATACAAATATATAGAACCCTAATGTTTTCGTAACTCTTACGAAGACTAAATCTAAACTTTATACATATATATGGTCTCTTATAAACAAGTTGTTGATAATACAAGTCTTCTGCAGTGAGCATTGGGACAAGTAAGTGAGATTAATGCTTAATAGCATTTTGGGGTATTATTTCAAAATATCTGGAAACTTTGGTATGCGTCTGTTTGTAATTATAGTTAGCTACTATACGTGTACAACGCTTGTGTTTAAGATTCGATTTGCTATGGTGGGAGCTGAGCTCCATGTTATGGTTGTTCCATAAATATTATGCTCAAATTGTTTGAGTTTGATTGATTATCCTAAAAATGAACAAACTAAAACTCAGCTCAACACCCAACCTGATATGCATTGCAACCTACTAGGTGTAACAACTAAGATTCTTAGGCCAAACATAGAAACTCTTCGATGAGGATAGCTGAAATGATCCTTTCCCTACCTTTAACCGAATTAAGTGATAAGAGAAGTGGTCCCGGTAAGGTTAGGGACCATAGTTTAAAGGTGGTCATAGGAGGAGGGTATTCTCCATTGCACAAGCCTCAATTTTGTTTCAATTTGCAAGTGTGTGACATCAAGTTCCCCAACCCAGATTAGAGTGGTTGCAATTTCTCTTAACTAACGATGGACCGGATAACATTGTACGATAGCATTTGCTTATATATGCATTACATCTAACCAATTTGGTTGAAAACCCTACTTATGTTGTACGAAACGCATACTTCTATCTTCGCCCTACTTACTGAGTAAGTTGTCGCTCAATCCCTATAGTTTGTTTTATAGGTTCCTAACGGATTATGAGTACAACCTAAAACCAGAGCACTAGTAAACTGGGATAAGGAGTGAGATGTAACAAGAAATGGCTGGTTGTTGTCCTTAGTATCAACTTTCTTAACTTTTAAGGAAAACTCCACAAGATTCTTTAAGAGACTTGGTAGTTTTCAGTATTCTAGTCTGTATATGAAATGACAAGTATCTGTAGGATTTACTACTACTCTTTATAAAGTTAAATTATAAGTTTTTTTTAAAAGATTACTCTACAAGTTTATAACAAACAATTATTGAATTGGATACTTCAAAGGGGTAGAGTCAAGTATGCCTAGTGTGAACTAGGTCTAAAATAGTAGCTGTAAGGATAGTTTATATCTTAAGATGGCTCACATAGCAGAACTGTTATGACTCTACCTTTTCAGGGTATGATACCAAGGACAACTAGTCATAGGCTGTAAGCCACATTAGGGTCAAGAAAGGCCTGAGGATCCTATATCTAAAAAGCCTTATTAACACTTGTAAGTCTCAAAGTTAAGCCAATTGACCGTAGAATTGAATTTAGAACCCAAAGTTTAAGACAATCGGTTAAAAGATCCGATCAAACCCAAATTATAAACTATTGAGAAGAATATTAGTAAAAATGATCCCGTAAACGTGAATTTAAGAAAATAAGTAATAAAATAAGAGACTATAAAATTTTTAAATTTTAAGCATAATAATTGCTAATTACTGAAAAGGCAAAAAGTGTAATCTAATAACTAATAAATTACTAGAGATAGATTATATGTATACTAAAAATAATATAATGACCTAAATAATATTTAAGAATATTTATTTGTACTATATATGAATTTACGTGTAAGTATAAATACGTGTAATTACTTAAAATACGCGAAATGTGCTAAAATAATACTAAATGCTTAAAGAAAATACATAATTAATTAAGAAAAAATCAAGAAAAATCGGGAAAAATCATGAATCATCCAAAATTGGGTCGTGGCAGCTGGGAAAAATAAGAAAAAATTCGGCCAATTAAATTAAGACAACACAAAAGCCAAAAATTAAGGGATAAGGCAATTATCTTGTCCTATTTAATGCACAATAAATCTCACAAAGCCCTATAAATAGCAGGAAAAATCACAGAGCTCATTTGGGCAGTTTGGAAAGTGAGAAAAATAGAGAGAGATGAAAATTAAGAGAAAAATTCGGTTTAAAAAAAAAAAAAGAAAAACTGTGCAGTTAGGGCTTTTAAAGGGAACCCCCACCAAACGAGCAGCTGGAAGTGGACGGCCACCACCACCACACAGTGGTAGCAGCACCTAGGCCGGCCGACTAGGCCGGCCGACAAGGCCACGGCGGCCCGCGGTGGCCGAAGCCACCCAAATCGGTGAGTCCGATTTCTAGCCCGATTCTTGTGTAATTTTGTAAAAATAGTAAATATGATTATAAAATTATGAATTTTGTTATTCTGGGATATTTTTGTATGTAGTTTGTAGGAAAAATATTATTTTGATGAAAACATGTCCCGTAATATAGGGTCCTTAAGAAATCATACAAAACCGAGCACATTTCGGTTTAGAAATAAATGACCTTAGGACTGTAGTTTGGAGCTCAATTTTTTTCTGTAGAATACTCATGTGATATAGAATAGTGCTATGAAGCCATTTTTTTAAAAATTTATTTTTGAAATTTTTAAGTTAATTTTTAGCCCTAAAATGATGGAAAAATTGGGTAATTTGGAGTTAATTAGGTGATTAGGATATTAATTACTGATTTAGATAGTAATTAGATGTTTAGGGATGTTAATCTCTGATGTGGAAACCTAATCCTAGTCTATGGAGTGTTGAGTGTAAGTAATGAAGGTGTTATGTGGTAAATGTAGAAAATTAGGAATATGTAGAATTGAAAATTAATAAATATGGAAAAATTAGGTTTAATTAGATAATAAAATAATGAAAATCAGAACATAACAAATCTGAAACAAAATTCAATTTTAGGTAATTAGATGAAAAAGGTAAAAATTTCTCACAACATGAGTAAATTCGGTACACTAATACGGATTTAAGTGTACCGGATGGAATAAAATGCTGACTAGGGGTAGTGATCATATTTAGGATATCTAGAAATAATGTGGTTAGTTTCACATTAGGAGTTGAAACAAATTTCTAGGGTTGGAATCTAAAACATTACTTAGAAATCGAACTAAAAACCTAATTTAGAAATCGATGCGAAAACCGAACCCGAACCTAAACCCAAACCTAGAATAATTATAAAAGACTTAAGACCTAAATAATTAGGTATGTTAAACCCTAAACAACACATAACAATAAGCGTTATAGGATAAAACAAACTTATAATAATTATATGAAAAGCTGAAACCACGTTTGTGTTATAGGGATGATCGGCGATGGCCTGAGCAAATCGGACCTCGAGTGAGTGAGCGAGGAGTCGAGGTAAGTTGGGATTAATACGATGCTGTATTTTGGAGGCTTAAGATTATGCTTGGTTGTGCTTGTTAGATAGTTGATTGTGTGCATGTGCTTGATTATGGGTGATGCTATAATTCTGTTTGTTGCTCTGGCACATATTGTATGAATTGTATGTAATGATTGATCATCCTAAACTGGACTTAATCAAATATACGACTAGTAATCATAATCGAACATGCATGGCAACCCGTTAGGGGAACTTAGGACTCTCCGGCCAAATACCGACCCCTTCGGAAGGGATAGCGTAGGATTATAAAATGGTCCCTTCTTCATCCTCAATCGAACTAAGTGGCAGGAGAGGAGGTCGCTGCGACAGTGAAGGCAGCGATTCGAAGGTAGTCGCGGGAGGAGCAAGGTCTCCATTACACAAGCCTAGGTTTGATCGTGAGCTGTTGCATTAACGGTAACTCCTCAACCCGGATTAGAGCAGGTACAATTTCTCTAATCTCACGACGGGCCGGACAACATCGTGCGATGGCATTTGCTTGCACATGCATTGCACCTAATAAGTGATTGAAAACCTTGTTGTGTGTATGGTATAGTTTTAAGTCCTCCGTCCTAACTTACTAAGCTGTGGTTGCTCACATCCCTATAAACGTCGTGCAGGTGCAGGCCAAGAAGCGGCAACAACTACTCTAAAGCTAGCAACTGCTGGATCCTGGAGAGTGAGGAAAAACATGTGAAGAATAAACATATATTTTTAAGGTTTAAGCTTTTACTTTAGAACTTTTCATTTTTGAATAATGTAATAACTAGGAAATATATTACGGAGAAATATTGTAAACCTTAATTGCAATAACTGTATTATAATATATATATATTTCCTCACTTTCTTGGATAAATGATTTATTTAAATTACAAATTGTTTCCTTCAAAATGGGTTAATCGTGGACGCCTTGTATAGATCAGGTCTAAGGTAGCGGTTGGAAGGCCAACTTCTATCTTAGGATGGTTTACACGGCGGGGGCTGTTACAACTCTGCCGCTTCGGGGCGTGACAACACTCTTGCCCCCCTTTCCCCCAACAGTCTCATTGTTGTAGTGAAGGCAAGGAAAGGGGGAAGATGGGCTTCTCAAGCATGTGGTTGATTTGGTTAGGTAAAATTCCAAAGCAAAGACGTCTAATCTAAAGGGGGGGGGGGGTTCGAGCTGACATAAGGTAGAGGCAGAGATGTTTAAGTTAATTGACGTGGGGGTTAAATATGTACGACATATTCAATCAAACTACAGTTTAAGTAGAGGTGAGTGTGACAGTTCTAAGGTGGAATACGAAAGGTTCGACCTATTTAGTTAGAATAGTTGGCCCTCCATCCAATCAGAGTAGAGCACATGACTACAAGGCTTGAGGGGCAAACCAAGGTGAAAACTTCATAGCTCAAGGTTGGTGCTCTTAGCTGAGGTTAGAACACAATAGGTTTTCTCTTGCTAGAGCTATAGGGTAGAGGTACTAAGTAGACTGGATCGAATTGAGCTCGCCATCACCTGAGCAAGCATAATTTAATCGATTCAAGGAATACTACCATTAGGGTGTCGAGCAAGTGGAAGTTAATAGGACATCGGGGGAACTTCCTGTAGAAGTAATTTTCAAATTATAACTTTTTTGTGCCCATTTTCAGTGCATTTAATGCGATGTGACAGGTGTCCTATCACAATAGACCGGTATATAACTGCATGAATTTTGTCTTTTGAACGTGGTTGTCTGATCAAAACTGACTCCACGCTTCACATCGTAGCATTCCAAGGGATTCATGCTTACTCGCATCCCTATAACCACTAATACAATTTCCAAGACTCTCAATATATATAAATACTACAATCGCTTTGACACATTATTCTTTCATAATTTCTTTACTGCAAACTCTACTGTCTTTTCCTCCATTAACCTTCTTCACAAACTTCTCTTTAGATTTCACTCTCATTTTTTCATCAATTACATCAACCTACATAGGTGAGACGCTATTAAATGCGTCAAAATACAATCTCACTGACTCGGAGACTACAAGGAGTGATCCTCCCCCCGAAGGAAAGGACGAAGTCACTTCATTAGCATAACTAGATGATACCACCAGAATGGAGGTAGAGGCACTAGATAAGGTGAAGCTTATCGGCGCTATCTTAAGGGATGCTTACGTATACGCTCCTTTGCTATAGACTGGAGAATTGTTCGAGGTAACTAGGATAGGCAATGATCTAAGTGGCCAAGTTAGTAAGAGAAAGGCCTATACTCCTAACTGAGTGTTGAGCAATTTCATAATTGAGTCGATTCCTAGTTAGATGATATGGGTACCAACGAGAGAAGAAAGGGTGCCTTTATTGACAGGGAGCGCTTTGTTGTCTTCAAAAAATGCCTGGAGTACAAGCAACACCTCCCTTTAAGCAACTTTAAGAAGGACCTCTTCAATTTCCATTAGTTTAATCTGGCACAAGTCCTTCCCAATAGGTAAAGGGTGTTGAAGGCTTTCCAAGGGCTATGTGAATACATTTTGATAAAGGCTACCCCCGAACTTTTCAACCACTTCTATATGTAAAAGAGCATAGGCAAGCAACTGTACCTCCAAACCTGTTTGATGCGTCTCCAAGGGTCACACACACAAATAAGCACTACAACGAAGCGCACTCTAAAAGAGACAAAAGAAAAGCTAGCAAAGTTTAGGTAGCTACCGAATAGATATTACACACCACTCAATCCAAATTGGCCTACAATCCGTCAAATAAGACACATCGATCTAAACTGAAGGGTTACTCGCCATTATTCCTTACTAAAGGGAATATATAAGAGTTGACGAATAGTGAAAATACTAAGGTTGCTCAAAGGAAACTTGAATAATAATTTGATATCGATGATCGTTTCTTATGTACAAACAAGTGGGGGTTTATATACCTGTCCACTAAGGCTACTTTATATGTATGAAAAGATAAAAGGGTATTCTTACAATCAAGTTGCATATAGTATACTAAAAGGGGTAAAAAAGACAAAGAATATTCAATGCGAAAAAGTAAGGAATCCTTCTAGAATGTTGCGCCAGAAGACATATGTCACTGGTAGCTAGATGTTAGAAATATGGTATAAGTGGGCTAAAGAGAGAGAAAGGATTTATAGTCAGGGGCTGACTTGATCTGGATCATGTCGGAGCTCAATTAGTTCTGCAAAGAAGTCAGATTGAGTTGGAGTCTGGTATCTGTAGTCAGCTTAGGAGCTCGACTCGGCTTGGGTTTCTTTTGGAATAGAGCATAGCTACTAGGTAAGAGTAGGTCTAACATAAGTGAGGGTCTAGCAGTTAAGTTAGTAGGAAATCAGGTCTAGATAAGAATCTCTATTTCACATATGGCTTTGAGCTAGTATCCTCCGAGTAAGTCCTTGGAGTCTTCTAGCCTGACTGTAGGTAATCAGTCTAAGAGGTTGATTCCTAGCATCTCCATGGGGGTCAGAAAGATTTGTTCTCAAATCTGGAGTGGTTTCTACTTCTTCTTCTAAGGCATTCATAGGGTCTTCTTCTGCTGATTGGTGAGGGATTGGATCGGACATATTGAAGGTAGAGGGAAACAAAATAGTCACTAGGTAACAAGATCCGGTAAGCGTTGCGGTTGATCCTCTTTAAGACCTTCAATGGAGTATCAGCTCAAGGAGATAGTTTGCTTTATCTCAAGCGCGAGAATCACTCTTGGCTAAGGTGAATCTACACTAAGTCTCCTGGTTGGAAAGTGACAGTTTGGCAACCTCGGCTACTAATCTCATGTTGTTTCTGATTGAACTTAGAGATCTTCTTGATTACAAACTAGTGTAGCGCTTGCAATTCTTCAGCTCGATTAACTCCGGATTGACTCTCTTCGGTAGCTTTTGGGGTACTGATCATGTTCAGGGGCAAACAACTTCTCGCAAAAATAGTCTTTGGCACTCCATGTAGTCGAACAACTTTCTATAAAAATAGATCAGCAATGTGTAAAGCATCGTTAGTTTGATGGCACAGAATAAAATGCACCATTCTGCTGAAGCAAGCCACCACAACAAATATAGAATCCTTTCCTCTGAATGTTTGAGGCAAACCTAGGACAAAATCTATGCTTAGGTTGGCTCAAGGTAACGTTGGCATTGGTAAGGGCGTATACTCTCCATGGGGCTCTCTCTTCCCTTTAACTCACTTGCACTCTTTACAACTTCCAACTACCTTATAGACATCTTTGGCCAAACCAAGCTAGTAAAAGTTTTCCTTCAATACGTTGGTTATCTTAGTCTCCCCAAAATGTCCAAATAACCCTCCGCTATGAGCTTCCTTGACCAACATCTTTCGCATGGAATGGTTTGGTATACATAGCCTTCGGTCCTTGAACAAATAGCCATCCTTAAGATAATATCCCTTAACAGCAATTCCATCTCTGTATTGTTCTATGATAGGGCCGAAATGAGGATTATAAGCATACTGCTCTGTAATAAGTGAGAATCCCAATAATTTTCTCTGTAAAGAGGTCAGCAAAGTTTGTCATCGTGACAGAGTGTTAGCAACCACATTTGTACCTCCCTTCTTATGCCAGATGATGTACGAAAACCCTTCCATAAACTCTAACCACTTAGCTTGTCTTTTCAAGAGTTTGTTCTAACTCCTAAGATTCTTCAATGATTCATGGTTTATATAAATAACAAACTCTTATAGCAGTAAATAATGTTGCCATATAGTGAGGGCTCAGAAAAGAGAGTAGAACTCCTTCTCGTACATAGAATAATTCAGGGCAGTACCACTAAGATTTTTACTGTAGTAAGTGATGGGTCATCACTCCTGTATCAGGACCGTGCCAATTCCAACTCCCAATGCATCACCTTCTAACTTGAAGGGCTCGTCAAATTCTGATAGTGATAGGATAGGAGCCGAGGTAAGCTTTTCCTTAATCTCTCAAAAGCTTAGCTTAGTTTGATTGTTCTACCTGAATCCTTTACTCTTCTTTGTTAGCTCAATCAAGGGGGCGGCTATTGTATTGAAGTCTTTAATAAATTGCCTATAGAAGGAAGCTAAGTCATGAAAACTTCCAACCTCGATGACACTCTTAGGCGTCGACTATTCTAGAATAACTCGGATCTTTTCTTTATCTGCTCAGATCCCTTCTCCTGACACAACAAATCCTAGGAAAATCACCTCATTCTGGCAAAACATACACTTCTTCACATTCCTATTAGTTGTAAAATGTCAAATACTTTATGGAGATGTTGAATGTAGTTGTTTAAGTCAGCACTATATACCAGTATGTCATCACAGTATACGACCACACATCTTTCGATTAAAGAGCACATCGCATGGTTCATTAACCTCATAAATGTGCTTGGCGCATTAGTAAGTTCGAACAGTATAACTAACCATTTGTAGAGTCTAAGCGTAGTCTTGAAGGCAATCTTCCACTCATCGCTTAGTCTCATACGAATTTAGTGGCAACCACTTCGCATATCGATCTTCGAGAACATCTTGGCACCATGAAACTCATCTAACATGTTATCAAGCCTCAGTATTGGATATCTGTACTTGACAGTAATCCGGTTGATTGCTTGGTTGTCAATGTACATACACCATGGACCATTTTTCTTTGGAATTAGTAAAGTTAACACCGCGCAAGGGCTTATGCTCTCTTTCACATACGCTCGCTCTATGAGTTCATCTACATGTCTTTTCAACTCAGTAGCCTGCTTAAGGTTCATTCTGTATGCAAGTCGGTTTGGCAAGGCAGTGCCTCGTTGTAGATCAATACAGTGTTCTATACCTTGGACTGGGGCAATCCCCTAGGCAATTCTTCAGGGAATAGATCAGCAAACTCATTCAACATGTAAGCCCCAAAGTTAAGCCAAGTAACAGTAGGATTGAGATTAGAACCCAAGGTTTAGGGCGATCGGCTAAAGGATCCGATCACACCCAAATTATAAACTATTAAGAGAAATATTAGTAAAAATGACCCCGTAAACTTAAATTTAAGAAAATGAATAGTAAAATAGGAGACTATAAAATTTTCAAATTTTAAGCATAATAATTGCTAATTACCGAAAAGGCAAAAAATGTAATTTAATAACTAATAAATTATTAGAGATAGATTATATGTATACTAAAAATTTTAGAATGACCAAAATAATATTTAGGAATGTTCACGTGTACCCCACATGTATTTACGTGTAGATAAAAATACGCGTAATTACCTAATTTGGCCAAAAACTAAGCAAATAATTAAAGAAAATTATAAAATAATTATAGAAAATTATAAAATAATTATGGAAAAATAAGAAAAAATCAGAAAAAATCAGAAGAGGATAAGATGCATCAATATCAGGTCGTGGCATATCAGGATAAGAAAAAGAAAAATTAGCCAATAAAAATTGAACAACTTAAAAGCCAAAAATCAAGGAATTTGGACAAAGTCTTGTCAAATTAATACATATTAATTACAGCAAATGTCTATAAATAGGGAAAAAATTTACAGAGCTCATTTGGACAGTTTGGAAAGTGAGAAAATTAGAGAGATTTGAAAATTCGAGAGAAAATCCAGAAAATAAAAAAAATAAGAAAAATTATGCAGTTAGGGATTTTAAAGGGAACCCACACCAGACAAGGAGCTGGGAGTGGACGGCCATCACCACCACACGGTGGTGGTAGTGCCCAGGCCGGCCGATAAGGCCACGGCGGCCCGCGGTGGCCGGAGCCACCCAAATCGGTGAGTCCGATTTTCAGCCCGAATCTTGTGTAATTTTGTAAAAATAGTAAATATAATTATAAAATTATGAATTTTTTTATTCTAGGATATTTTTGTATTTAGTTTGTAGGAAAAATATTATTTTAATGAAATTATGTTCCGTAATATATGTCCCCGAAGAAATCGTGCAAAACCGAGCACATTTCGGTTTAGAAATAAATGACCTTAGGAGTGTAGTTTCAAGCCCAAAATTTTTGTGTAGATTACTTAGATGATATAGAATAGTGCTATGAAGCCCGTTTTCAAAAATTAATTTTCGAAATTTTTAGATAATTTTTAGGCCCTAAAATTAGGCATAAAATGGGTAATTTAGAGTTAATTAGGTGATTAGGATATTAATTACTGACTTAGTGAATAAGTAGATGTTTTAGGATGTTAAAATCTGATGGAGTATGATACTTGTAGCAATTAGAGTGTTACATGTAATTATTAGGTTAATTATGTAGTAAATAGGTAATATGGAAAAATAGTACATTTTATGATAATTTTGTAAATTAGGGTAAATTGGAGTAAAATCTGATTTAGGATGAATTTATACATTTTGAAATAATAATTGCTGTTTAGAGATGATAATTAGGGTAATAGAAATATTAGAAATGCATTATGTGCATAATATGCAATAATGCATAATGTGTAATTTTTGAAAATATAATAAATAGAAAATATTAGGATAAAAATTGATATTATATAAATAATAGGGATATATAATAAATCTGATAAGAAACTTGAATTTATGTAATTATATGAAAAATGTAAAAATTTCTCACATTAGGAGTAAATTCGGTACACAAATAGGGATTTAAGTGTATCGGATGGAATAAAATACTAATTAGAGGTAATAATGGTATTTAGGAGATCGAGAAGTAATGTGATTAATTTCACCTTATGGGTTGGAACGGAATTCTAGGATTGGAATCTAAAACATTACTTAGAAATCGAACTAAAAACCTAACTTAGAAATCGATGCGAAAACCGAACCTGAACCTAACCCTAAACCTAGAATAATGGTAAAAGACTTAATACCTAGATAATTAGGTATATTAAACCTTAAACAAAACCTAACAATAAGCGTTATAGAATAAAATGAACTTGTAATATTTATATGAAAAGCTAAAACCACGTTCGTGTTATAGGGATGATCGGCGATGGCCTGAGCAAATCGGACCTCGAGTGAGTGAGCGAGGAGTCGAGGTAAGTTGGGATTAATACGATGCTGTATTTTGGAGGATTAAGATTATACTTGGTTGTGCTTGTTAGATAGTTGATTGTGTGCATGTGCTTGATTATAGATGATACTATGATTCTGTTTGTTGTTCTGGCATATATTGTATGAACTATATGAAAGAATTGATCACCCTAACTGGACTTAATCAAATATCCGACCAGTAATCATAATCGGACATGCATGGCAACTCGTTAGGGGAACTTAGGACTCTCCGGCCAAATACCGACCCCTTCGGAAGGGATAGCGCAAGATTGCAAAATGGTCCATTCTTCATCCTCAGTCGAACTAAGTGACAGGAGAGGAGGTCGTTGCGACGGTGAAGGCAGTGGTTCGAAGGTAGTCGCGGGAGGAGTAAGGTCTCCATTACACAAGCCTGGGTTTGGTTGTGAGCTGTTGCATTAACGGCAACTCCTCAACCCGGATTAGAGCGGGCGCAATTTCTCTAATCTCACGACGGGCCGGACAACGTTGTGCGATGGCATTTGCTTGTACATGCATTGCACCTAATAAGTGATTGAAAACCTTGTTGTGT
The DNA here is from genome assembly GCA_024138015.1 of Lumnitzera littorea. Taxonomy (NCBI): domain Eukaryota; kingdom Viridiplantae; phylum Streptophyta; class Magnoliopsida; order Myrtales; family Combretaceae; genus Lumnitzera; species Lumnitzera littorea. Next base: position 10,845,381 of record JAMXBB010000002.1, read on the forward strand.
GTATGGTATAGTTTTAAGTCCTCCGTCCTAACTTACTGAGCTGTGGTTGCTCACATCCCTATAGACGTCGTGCAGGTGCTGGCTAAGAAGCGGCAACAACTACTCTGAAGCTAGCAACTGCTGGATCCTGGGGAGTAAGGAAAAACATTGAAGAATCAACACATATTTTACTTTTCATTTCTAATTAATGTAATAACTGAATTATAGTGATTATATATAACTTTTCTCACTTTCTTAGGTAAATGATTTGTTTAAATTACAAATTGTATACTTCAAAACGGGTTAGTCGTGGACGCCTTATGTAGATCAGGTCTAAGATAGCGGTTGTAAGGCCAACTTCTATCTTAGGATGGTTTACACGGCGGGGGCTGTTACGACTCTGCCGCTTCGGGGCGTGACACAACAGACTTCAGATTTCATTAGGAATATCCTCTAAATCTCTCATCTCCAGCAATCTCCTAACCAACAGAAACATAGGCTCTTTGGCCTTTTCAATAGTTAGAGCTCTCTTCATTATTATCCACTACATCTACTCTGAGTACCATGATACGTCAATTCAGACACTTAGTAGCCATATGTCTGAAGCCTAAGCATTTAAAGCATTTCACCTCACTAGTCTTTTATATGAAGGTTTATCATTTCTCATATGTTCTCGAGGTTTGCCTAACCTCAGCTAGGCTCGACTATCTTGCTTGGCCTTGCTAGCCTGCTTGGCTTTCATCAAGTTGGTCATTCCTTTCTTCGGTTTGATATGGTCTCTTTGGCTTAGCTTGAACAGGTTGACACGGAACAAGGGTTCGAGAGAATGTTGGCCTAAGTCCGCTTGGAGCTTTCCTCCTTTGCTTTTTGAACCTCTACGCAATCTTAATTACCTTTTCTAAGGTATAAAACCTTTGTACTTCTACAATGTTGTGAATCTTAAATCTGAGTCCAAAAATAAACTTAGATACTGTACGGGCTTCTAGTTCTTCCACATCGGTTTGGATGATAAGCATTTGGAATTCTCTAACATAGCCATCAAATAAGAAAATTTGAAAAAATTTATAAAATTGAAAAATTACAAAAAATTTAATTAAATAAAAGATTTTTAAAAATACTATTTTATTAGGGTAGATTTTTTAATTTTGAAATAAGTTTAGAAGTTGGGTTGTTGAGCTTAGGCTTAGATTTGATTCTTGGCCAGACTAACCTAGTCTTAATTGCACATATGGATAAGGTGCAGGCTAACGGCCTAATGGTTAAACACATGGACTTGGCTTAAGTATTGAGTGTGAGGTTTTAGGTTCAAATCTTGGCAAAGGCAGGGAGGCCTTTTTTATTTTTTGTATTTAGCATATTGCTACGTGTTAGGATTTGATTGCGCCATGTGTTACGTGGTGATACGTAACAGCATCTGGTTGGTTAGTTTGTCTAACGTAGCGCCACGTCAGCACTTTCCTTCTCTTTCCCTTAGTTTTCCCTTATTTCCTCTATTTTCCTCCCTTTCTTAGTCAAGAACAAGCCTGAACCCCTCACTTTAGCCTTTAATTTTGTGCTTGTTTCTTGTTGAAACACACCAATTAATGGTACAAATTCATCCCCCGTATGGCCTACTTTGAATCAAACACAATAACACGTCCAAATTCAATCAATGGAGCATTCAAATCGAGCTCCAAAAATCAGAAAAAAATAGGATTTCGAGCATTTTCAATGAATTTGAATTCAAACTTTCCTTTGTTTTTGGGTTTAATTCGACTATAAATTAGGTGTTAGGGGATGTTTACGGACATACATAAGCTTTAGAATCAACTCCCAATCTCTCTCTCTCTTTCTCTCTCTCTCTCTTTCGCGGCCTCTTTCTCTCTCTAATGCACTATCTCTCTCTTCAAATCTCTCTCTCCCAAGCTCTCTACCACGACCTAACACTACGACCGTGACCCCTACTTCGCAAGCTCCCTAACCTAACTCATCTCGTCTTCTGTCGTAACCCCTAGTAGTACTACCAACAACCACCACCCAAACCCTAACCGCCATAGCTATCTACTCTTCAAACCACCACTTCGACTCAAACTAACCACATAAACGTGCTCTCCGTACTTTAGAACCTCTACGCCAACCATTAGTTCGAACCTAGCAACCACACCGTACACCACCCTAAGAAACGCCACCACCCCTATCTCCGATCACTACCTCCCAACGACCACGGCATCGATTCTAACCCCCTATTCCCCAATATAATTCGCACCAAACCGAGCTCACCTGCTCATTTTGGTACCTAAAAGAGCTTGAATTAAGTCGTTCACCATTGTCTTGCATCCTTCTCGGCCAAGCACATGCTACACACGTGATTCGGGTCATCCGACCTGCAAGTTGCTTGACTCGAGTTCGACCTACGACCTAAAGATCCAACCTAAAACCGACCCGCCTCCCCTTTTCTGGTCCGAAGCTTTGTTTTTGTTTTTATTTTTTTTATTTTCCTATTATTTTGTGGTTTTTTTTTTTTTAATTTTCTTCATTTCCAAATGTAAATGTAATAATATAAAAAAAAGTAAAAGAATAAGAAAAGAAAAGAAAAAAGAAAGAAGTAAATTTATTTTACTTTACTTCTTTAAAAATAGATAAAATATAATAAGTAATAAATAAAATGATCTAATGAAATCAAAATAAAATAGGTAGGATAGGGAATAAAATTGTTTCATCACTTAGAAAAATTGATTTTCCAAAAATGAAATAAAAATAAATCAACCATTTTCCAAAAATAGTGAATTTAGAAAATAATAAATGTTTAGGTTGTTTAAATAGAATATAATTTTAATTTTGAATAAAAGGCTATTGGGCTTAGATTTGAATGTAGTCTAAGCTGACCTGGTCTATACGTGCAATTTGCATACATGAATGAGGAAAAACTAATAGCCCAACTACATAAGCACTTGAACTTAATATTGTATATGATTTGAAGATCCCCAATTCAATCCATAGAAAATGGAAAATGTATCTTTTATGTTCTTTTCTCACTTTATCACTACATTATTGCCATGTCATTTACCAACTCACTTCTAAGTGTGTAGATACACTCGCGCGCTAGACACACTCTTACACGTGTTGGACATACTCCTACATGCACAGCTATGTATTTAGCACCACATATTGTCCAAGTTTGTCTAATCCAAAATTAAAAGAAAATCATATTGCATTTAATTTTTTGTATCCTTAACTCGACCATGACACCTATAAATATGGGTCAACTATTCATTTTCAAAATATAATAAAGCTTTGAAACACTTTAGAAAAACAAAAATCAAAGCTTCATCTCTCTAGCATGGTTCCTCTTTCTCTCTAAGATAACATTCCTTACGGTGTTTTTTGACAAAAACCACCACCATCGGATTTTTCAAGCCAACAGGAGATGATTCGAGCCGAAGTGATTCAATTAGAGCCAATCGAGCCGATCGGAGCCGACTGAGTTGAAGTGAGACGACCCCTAAGTCGACCGAGCCGATCCAAGCCGAAGTGAGATGATCGAGCCAATCCAAGCCGAAGTGAGTCGATCGAGCCAATACAAGTTGAAGTGAGCTGACAAGTTGATCCAAGCCACCTCTGAGCCGTCTAAGCCAATCCAAGTCGACCTATTTTTTTTTTTTGTTTTTTATTTATTTGTAAATGTTATAAATAAGAAAAAGAAAAAAGAAAAAAAGAACAAAAAAGAAAAAAGAAAGAGAAGAAAAACAAAAAGAGAAAAAAAAAAGGGAAGTAGCTTTTTTTTTAAATAGAAATAGATAGAGTAAGTATAAAATAAATAAGATAATATAATAAAAATAAATAAATAGATTAGTGAACAAAAATCGTTTTGACACTTAGAAAAATTGAGTTTTCTAAAAATAAATGAAAATAAATGGGCCTTTTTCCAAATTAAGACTATTTTAGAGTTTTTGAAAATAAAACACCGATTATGACTCTTTAGGAGAATTTCCTTAAATAAATTGAACTAGATAAAAACGTAAATTCGACCTTTTTTTTTTTCAAAAATTAAGATCAAACCACTCACTAAAGTTTTTTAAAAGAACTACGTACATTTGATCCTAAATAGCGGGTACTTACGGGATAATGATAAAAATAAAAAAACCTAATTTTCCTTTTTCTTATATTACTTAAGTTGTCCTAATAGAGTAATTAATTAAGTTCCATCTTATGAAATAAAAAGGTGATTTTTAAATTTAAAGTTAAATTTGAAAAGTCAATAGTACTCATAAGGGTTTAAAATTCCTAACCCCCGGATCCATGATTTCTGGTTTCAAAAACTATTTTACAAAATTGGTTTTTCTTGTTAGACTAGTGGCCAAGTTATAACCAATATATCAAATTGGTTATAACTTAACCGTTTTTCCCGACTCCGATCGGATGATGACTCCAAAGTTATTTTTCAAATAAAAAGGACCAATTTTTCTTTAAATCCTAGTTAAGGGCTAGTATTAAATGGGTAGGGTTTAATATTGGTCGGTTTAAAAAAGACTTGATTTTAAAAGAACCAAAAGGGTAAAAAACCAAGCTCGACAATTACCAATAAGATTATACTTATACTCTCACTAGCCAAAGTGAATGTTAATATCACGCTAGTAAAGGCCTTAGTCTATTTCTGGGAGCCCAAAGAAGTAACATTTCGATCATTTCGATTTGGGCCACACCTAATCAATCCAACTCTAGAAGGGTACACCCAACTGCTCTAAGCTCTTCCTTTGGATGAAATATACATTCCAGAACTTAGCTTCGGTCCAGCTTACATCTTTTCAAAATTCTTAGGAATCTATAAGACTGAGATAAATGAGGCCCTAAATGATTACAACAAACATGCTATCAAGATATGGGATCTAGTCCATTGGCTCCAGAATGAGCCCAATTTTGACAAATAATCTTTGTTTCTTGGAAATTGTAAGGAAAATCAAATTAAGGCCTATATACTAGCAGTACTCGCCACCATCTTATTTCCAAGTGGATCTTTTCTCATATACTTTAAGTTAACTGAGCTAGTGGCTCAGTTTTGGGAAGGGAGGTCTTACATTTCACCCTACTTGCTGAACAGATAAGAAACCTTAATTTCCTTAAGAAAAAAGGTTGTGGAGATCTCAAGACAAGCATAACATTGCTAATGGTATGGTTCGTTAGTCACATCAAATGCTTTAGGTTGGACTTGATAAGGGGTGCTTTCGCTAAGAAGATTGATCTTATTGACTCTTTCGTTGATAAGATCAAATTACCAGAAGATATCCCTACCTCTCTCTGGAGAGAGGTTTTACAAGATTTTCGGGTCGAAGACATACTGTGGACCACTAGATGGAGCAATTACACTAAGGTTATATTGATTTGCAAAGATTACCATGCTATACCATTAATCGGAATGAATTGGTGTACAGGTTACTACCCAAACAACATGGTAAGGCAGTTTAGGGGCATCCAGGACATAGTTCACAGGCATTCATTGGAGCCGTTTACCTCGACCTCAAAGAGCCTCACTTAGCAGAAAAGGTATCCAAGCTTCGTAAGATCAAAGCTTGGTGGGATACCAGGACCGTAAGCCCTAACGTCGATTTGAGTGAATTCATAGGTAAAATGGACAAGCATCAGGTCACCAAAGAGTACTTATACGATCAACTTCACAAGGCAGGCGCAATACAATATCGGGCACTAAAAGTCCTTCAACCTTCCCCCATGCACCCTGGCTCTAAAATGACGACCTATGTGGACCAAGTAAAAACTCGTATGGAGGTCCTCTATGATGAAAAAGATAGATGGGAAAACCTATTTCAAGAGTCTAAGCAAAGGTCATACACCTTGGAACACCAGCTAAAGATGGCTTAAAAGAAGATTCAAGAGTTTGAGGAAGTCACTAAACAAGATCAAAAGAAGGAGAAGAAAGTGTCATCTGGCCCAAAGAAAAAAAGAAAATTAGTATAGATGGATTTGTATCTTTTCCTTTCTTTCATGTAATAAAACTTTGAGAATTCAAAAATAACAAATAACTTGTCGTTCTATTAATTATTTGTTGATTCCTTCCTTTCCATTCATGTGGCTCATTTGCATTCTTTCAAAAATTATTCGTGTTTTAACTTGTTGAAAAGTGCTTTTTACTAGGTCTCCAAGATAACTCCCAAATGTCAAACTTTCCAAAGAAGCCCTATTAAAACCCGTTCTCAAACCAGAATGGTTAACCAAGGAAACAACAACACCAACACCAACAATGTCAACCCTAAGGTTATCGATCTTACTGAGCTGAGGTTTTAGTCTTTAGAATGAACAGTAGGGAAGATTGCAAATCAACTGAGTTTTCTTACTGATTGCTTAGGTCTATAACTCCATTAAATAAAGAAAGTTCTAAAGCCCGATACAGAAAGAATGTTGAAGCTCCGCCCTTCGAAGAAGCCTACCCCAAGGTCAATTAGGGCTTCGAATCCTTTGTTACAGAAGGGGTATTTCCAAAGGCCAACACAACTTTTGAGCTGAATACTTACTTGTTCTCGATCAACCCAAAGCCTGAAGCTGATTAGGACAGATTGAAAGAGCTTGAGAAGCAGCTAACTCAACAAATTATTGAAAAAATGAAAATGCTCAAGGGATATGATGGATTTGAGCATGCTGGTATAACAAACTTCTCTACTTATGATCATGCAAGCTTCCTAAAAAAGTTTAAAGTACCTAATTTCGAAAAATACAAAGGGACTAGATGCCTTATGTTGCACACTTCGTTGTATGTACACAAAATGGGTAAGTATGTACAATATGACCAGCTCATGGTCCAAACCTTTCGGGATAGCTTAACTGGCCCTACTTAACCTGGTTTGCTTAATTAAACCTGAATTAGGTGAACACATGGGAAAAGTTGGCTAGAGCATTCTATATGTAATATAGATTCAACGTCAAAGTGGCGTTAACCATGATGGATTTGGTTGCCCTAAGGAAGAGGCACAATGAATCTTTCAAAGAGTATGCCCAAAGGTAGAGGTCCCTATCTACAAGGGTGTCTACCCCCGTGACTGAGAAAGAGCTAATTGCAACTTTTATCAACACTTTCGAGAGACCCTATTTCGCTCACCTAATCGAGTAAGCCTCTTCTAGTTTTGCAAAAGTAGTAGCAGCAGGGTGTCGAATTGAGAGTATTGTTTCCTCTAACAAGCTGCAAGAGACATTAGATAGAAGACCACCTTCTGCTAAACCCACCACTAGCAAGCCTAGGGAAGCAGCTGTCAGTATGGTCAATTTAAATGCCAGACCTATCTCCTAAGTCACTTTCAAGGCAAATCCTTCACCAGCTCAACAACAGTACAAAAGCCAACTACAGGTTAGCAGAGCCCCAAGGCAGTTCACCAGGATACCTATTTCACTTAGTCAGGTACTTGAAAAGTTAAGGAGAAATAATCTACTCCATTATGAGGCTCCTAGTGAAAGGTATAAGCCAAGATTTTTTTTATCCTAATGCAAGATGTCAGTATCATCTAGGGTAGGTAGGCCATTCAACTAACTCGTGTTGAAGGTTGAAAAACAAAATCTAAGACTTAATTGATGAAGGTATAATATAACTGGATTTTGTGGAGGTTCCTACTCTAAACGTCAATAACACCCCCTTACTAAACCATGAGCTTATCATCAATATGATATCTGACCACTCAAAGCCTACCATCAACATGATTGATCCTAACCAAGAAACCAAGGTTTATAAATTCTACAAAAAAGAAGAGAAGCAAATTCTACAACCTAAAAGGTATACCTTCCATGTGCCTGTAGCCCCCCAAAATTATAAAACTACCCCTTTTAACTACCAGGTAATAAACCAAGGGCAATCAAGCTCACTTGTATGGGGGATTACCTTCTCCGATAGAACCTATGATTCGAAGGAAGACTTGAAAAAGAAGGTCATACTGGAAATGCCAAGCATTGAACAAGCTGAGCATGAAGAAGGATTGACTGCTTTCCCCAAGATGATCAAGTTTAGCGAGTATAAAATAATGGACCAGCTTGCTAAGACTACAGCATAAATATCCCTCATGAATCTATTAATGGAATCGAACCCACATTGAGAAGCTTTGTTCAGAACACTAAAGGAAGTCAAGGTCCCTCATGAAATCTAGATCGGAAGGATGGGCTTTATCACCAATTGCATCCTTACTATGGATCAAATTTCCTTCTCCGCCGAGGAACTAGGCAAAAAAGGTAACCAGCACACAAAGCCTTTGTTCATAATAGTGAGCATGAATAACATCATCACAACAAGAGTCCTCATCGACAATGGGTCATCTCTAAATGCTTGTGCTCTAGCCACCTTGGATCTATTAGGCACAGATACAATCACTATCAAGCCGAGTTCAACAACAATAAAAGCTTTTGACGAATCTAGGAGAGAAATAATAGGGGAGATTGACTTACCAGTTGATATTGGCCTACAGATGTTCAACATCCCATTCCAGGTTTTGGACATTCTAAGGACCTTCGATCTATTATTGGGAAGGCCTTAAATGCATTCAGTTGGGGCCATACCATCAAGTTTTCACTATAAAGTTAAGTTCATCTCCAACGGCTAAGTCATCACAATTCTAAGTGACTAAGATTATTAAATCTATAAAGAGACGGCTATACGCTATATTGGTACGGAAGAGTAAGAGGACTTTGGACTCCAAATGTTTAATAAGGAGTGCATGATCACTAATTAACAGAAGGATGAGAGGCAAAAATTCAAAGAAAGCCAATTTGGGACTTGGGCTAGGATACATTCTGACCTCAATGTAAGAGTCGCAAAGAACGTAAGCTAGGGGTAGAAAAGGTGACAAGTTATATCACTCTCTAATGACCTTCCCTCCATTGTCAGAAACTTTCATCCGAGCCGAAGTCCAGAAAAAGCCTACCAAAGAAGGCACTTCCAACAGAAATGAAAGGGCTGGTCCATCCAACAAATTCTAGTACTTGAATAATTGGTTCTCCATCCCTATGAAAAGCAATAAGTCTACCCTAGGATAAAGGATGAATCACGATCCAGTATTTTATGGAATTTTGTAATAAATTACCTTTGTTCTTCAAATGATTGTACTCGAAAGAAAGTTCCTTTAAATAAAATTAGCCTCTTTTTCCTTTACTCCTACCTTACTTACACTCTTCCTTTTACATACTTTTCTTTTTTCTCTAGATCCAATGATCCGAATAAAGGCCATGGATACCTTCAGCAGATAAGTGATGAAAATATTAATATCACCTTCAGCCCAATCGAGTTAGTCATCGAGAGTGATGTCAATGACTATAATGACATTCAAGAAGGCTAGTAAAAACATGAAATGAGTAGAATTTCCATCAATGAGCCAACCGAGATAATTAATGTCTGGACTAATGACAACCCTAAGGTGTTGAAGATTGGGAGAAATTTGAAAGAAGACCAAAAGGCAAAGATGACTACATTACTGTTTGAATGGTCTTATGAAGACATGCCCGGACTAGATCCATTGATCGTGGTCCATCATTTACCCACACAAAAGGATATCAAACCTAAGAAACAAAAGTTAAGAAGGTTCCAACTAGATATCCTATTAAAAATCAAAGAAGAAGTCAAAAAATTACTAGAGGTCTATTTTATCGAGGTATTTAATTATCCCGAGTGGGTGGCTAACATCGTGCCTATAACAAAGAAGAATGGAAAAGTCAGAGTATGTGTAAACTTTCGAGACCTTAATCAAGTAACCCCTAAAGATAATTTTCCCTTGCCCCATATCAATGTCTTGGCTGATAACACAGTCAGAAACCATATTTTCTCTTTTGTAGATGGATTTTCTAGGTATAACCAAATTCGAATAGCTGAAGAAAATAAAGCCAAGACAACATTCATCACAACTTTAGGCACGTTTTGCTACAAAGTAATGCCTTTTGGACTCAAAAATAACAAGGCAACTTACCAAAGGGCCATGGTAGCAATCTTTCACGACATGATGCACGAAGAAGTTAAAGTATATGTTGATGATATGATTGCTAAGTCCAACTAAGGAGAAAATCATGTGGAAAATCTGAAGAGATTGTTTAATAGGTTAAGAAAATTCCAACTGAAGCTCGACCTAGAGAAATGTACTTTCAGAGTGACTTTAGGGGAATTATTAGGTTTTATAATCAGCTAAAGGGGCATTGAAGTGGACCTTGATAAAGTCAAAGCAATAATTGACTTAACCTTGCCACACACACTTAAAGAAATCAGAGGTTTGTTAGGCCGTTTAAATCATATAGCCTGGTTCATATCTCAACTCATAGACAAGGGCCTCCCTTGTTTAAGTTGTTGAAAAAGAATGCTAACATCAATTGGGATGAAGAGTGTGAGCAAGTCTTTACAACAATCAAAGAATACCTCATGAACCCTCTAATCCTGGTAGCTCCAAAACTTGGGAAGCCACTATTCCTATATTTGATAATATCACCAGAGTCCATGGGGTATATGCTCAGCTAGAAAGATGAGGAAGGAAAAGACAAGTCGTATACTACTTAAGCAAGAAATTCACTAAAGGGGAGCAGAAATATTCAGAAATTAAAAGAACCTACTATGCTTTAGTTTAGGTAATGCATTGACTCAGACAATACATACTCTACTATCAGGTTGAATTGCTAACTCAGTACGATCTCCTAAAGTACTTAGCAGACAAACTGGCTCTAATTGGCAGAATCTCAAAATGGAAAATGTTGCTATCAATGTTCAACATTACATACATGAACTGGAATTTAGTCAAGGGGTAAGCTTTAGCAAATCAATTAGTAGAAGATCCCTCCGATAGCACTCCCCAAGAGGTACAAGTCAACTTCCTTGACAAAGAAATCCTAACAGTTAGGGGAAACTCTGATAGCGGAGAAGATGACGAGTCACCAAAATGGAAAATGTTCTTCGATGGTGTAACCAACGTGTCTGGGTATAGAATTGGAGCAATACTAATATTCCTTAAAGGTACTCAATACCCTATGGCCCTAAGGCTCGTTTTCCCATACACTAATAATATCGCTGAGTATGAAGCGTATATCATGGGACTTAAGATAGCCCTAGATAAAGACATTCAAGAATTAGAAGTTTATAGGGACTCTTTACTCATTATTGGCCAAGCCCAAGGAGATTACAAGACTAAAGATCCTAAACTGGTACCTTATCATCGGCACTTGACTGAATTGATGAAGAATTTCAAAGAAATTACCTTCAGTCATGTACTAAAGACTCAGAATCAATTTGCCGATGCCTTAGCTATTCTAACATCTATGATGTAGATATTTGGTGGAGTCGAGATTCAACCTCTTGCTATTGAAATTGAAGACAAGCTTGCCTTCTGCCTAACAATTAAGGGTATGAATGATCGAAAACCGTGGTACCATGATGTTAAGACATTCCTATAATAAGATACATACCCTGAAGAGGCCGAAAAAAAAGGAAAAAAAGATGATTAGGAGATTAACCACTCAATTCTTAGTAAGCAAGTCCACCTTATATTGACACTCTTTTGACGATACACTTTTAAGGTGTGTGAACAACAAGGAGGCTAAGAAGTTAATGAAAGAAGTACATGAAGGAGTATGTGGCCCTGGCATGAATGGTTACATGTCGATGAAGAAAATTATGAGGCTAGGATATTATTGGTTAATAATGGAAAATGATTGCATCAAACACATTAGGCATTGTCACCTATGCCAAGTTTATGCAAATAAGATAAATGTTCTGCCTCAAGAACTACACACCCTCTCAGTACCATGGCCTTTCTCAATGTGGGGCATAGATATCATCAACCTGATCACTCCAAAAGCATCCAATGGGCATCGCTTCATACTGGTCGCCATCGATTACTTCAACAAATCGGTTGAAGCTTCATCTTACTCAAGCATTACTAAAAGGGTCATAGTTATGGCATCAAGAGAGACATTTTGGCCCGATACGGGACTTCGAAAATGATTATCATTAACAATGGCACCAATCTCAACAATAAGCTTATGTCAGAATTGTGCCAACAATTCCAGATCATTCATAGGAACTCTACTTCTTATCGACCCCAATTGAATGGAGCCATTGAAGGAGACAACAAAAACCTCAAAAGAATTATTGAAAAAAATGTCTATCATAGATAAGGATTGGCATAAGATGTTACCCTTCTCACTCATGGCCTATCGGACTTCTATCAAAACGTTGATTAGGGCAACACCGTACTCTTTAGTATACGGCACTGAAGCAGTGTTACTAGTAGAGGTTAAGATCCCATCACTTAGGGTACTATTAGAAACTCAGTTGGACGAAGCCGATTGGGCAAAGAAACGCATTGAGCACTGAATCTGATTGATGAAAGGAGATTGACAACCCTGTGTCATAATCAGTGTTATCAACAAAGAATGGCTCGAGCCTTCAACAAAAGGGTGCAACCCTGGAACTTTAAAGAAGGAGATTTAGTGTTGAGAAAAGCTCTCCCTAATCCACAAGACTCCAGAGGGAAATTTGCTCCCAATTATGGAGGTCCTTATGTTGTGAAGCGAGTATTACCCGAAGGGGCTTTGATTTTGTCTAAATGGATGGTCCAAATTTAAGAGACCCTATAAATGCTGACATTGTGAAATTGTACTATCCATAAGAAGTTAGTGGAAATTTTACTCAAAACACGAAAATGTCAGTCATTCTAAACGTCATTGTGGTCTAATTTTCATTATTTATAAGCAAATTTGGTATCTTTGGTCATTGTTGTCGTTGGAATAATCACTCTCTCCATGAAAAGGTCCAATTCCCTTTACTCCATTTAATCGAACCCATACACTGCAAACACAAGAGAAGTTAAGGAATGAGATCTAGAACATTGATAATTAATAAAATTCTTTAAAATACTTTATTATGGATTGATCCCCCTTAATGGAGAGTTTTATTGTCTGTTTTTCAGGGGAATGCGAAACCCAAGTAAGCAATCACAGTAGATGTTTGTTAGTCGAGAATAAAGCTTTTAGTTCATAAAAGTTCCAAAGAGACAAAAACAGTGGGTAGCTTTTTGTATCAAGTTAATTTCCATGATTTCTCTAAAAGAGCTAGCGAAGTCTTAAACATTCTACATCAAGAGTTTAGGTGCTATTGACAAAGACCAAGTAAGTATTTCCAGACAATGTTAGCACACCAATTTTTGAATCTTACACTTGCATTCAAACTAGTTTTTTTACTTCCAACAGTCTTTTTGAACCAACCCATAAGGCATTCACTTTCTACATTTAGTGTTTAGCTAGCCTTTAAAGATGCAACCTTAACTCGGTCTCTTTTCCAAAGTTCTTTTGGCCAACCCATAAAGCATTTCCCTTCACTAAGTTTCTCTTAGCAAGCCCATAGGGCACTTCCCCTTTGTTCATAAAGTTTCTCTCAAGTAAGCCCATAGAGCATTTCCTTTCTGTTCACCAAGCCCATAGGGCACTTGCCTTCACCAAGTTTCTCTTAGCAAGCTCATAGGGTAATTCCCTTCATCACATTCTTCTTAGCTAACCCTTAGGGCACTCTCCATCCCAATATTCTCATAGGATACAACATTAAGACTAAGATTAGGGTTGCTAGTCCCTGAGAGATGCTTCCGCCTAAGTTAGTGAGCCTTGTGAGGTATAACCAGGTCTTAGATCGATCTCAGTTTAAGGTTGCTAGTCCCCAAGAGATGCTCCCACCTAAGTTAGTGAGCCTAGCAAGGCACGACCAAGTTTTAGATTGATCTCACATTAAGGTTGCTAGTTCCTGAGAGATACTCCCGCCTAGGTTAGTGAGCTTAGTGAGGCACGACCGAGTTTTAGATCGATCTTAGTTTAAGGTTGCTAGTCCCCAAAAAAGGCTCAATCCCACATTAGGATTGCTAGTCCTCGAGAGATGCTCCCATTTAGGTTAGTGAGCCTAATAAGGCACACCAGGTTTTAGATCGATCCTAGTTTACAGTTGTTAGTCCTCGAGAGATGCTCCCGCTTAGGTTAATGAGCCTAGTAAGGTACGACCATATTTTAGATCAATCTCAATTTAGGGTTGCTAGTCCCCAAGGGATACTCCCACTTAAGTTAGTGAACCTAGTGAGGCACGACCAGGTTTTAGATCAATCCTAATTTAGGGTTGCTAGTTCCCAAAAGATGCTCCCGCTTAGGTTAGTGAGCTTAGTGAGATACAACCAGGTTTTAAATCGATCCCAATTTAGGGTTGCTAGTCCTTAAGAGACGCTCCTACTTAGGTTAGTGAGCCTAGTGAGGCATAACTAGGTTTTAAATCAATCCTACATTAGAGTTGCTAATCACCTAAAGATGCTCCCACCTAGGTCAGTGAGCCTAATGAGGTACAACCAGGTTTTAGATCGATTCCAAAATAAGATTGTCTATCCTTTAAAGACGCTCTCACCTAGGTTAGTGAGCCTAGAGAGACATGACTAGGTTTTATTTTTTCATCCAAATCCCCAATAAATCAATTTTAGGGTAGCTATAGTTGTTTTAGAGTCATCTTAGGGGCAAAAATAGTGTTCCTTTGTCATTGTGGCAAAGTTTTGTTCAAACTTCACTAGAAAAAGGGACGGCAACTGTAAACACCCAATTTTTACCCCTCTTTATTTTTATTTTTGTTATTTTATTTTTCTTTTTTTCTTTATAGGCGAATTAGGAAAAACACAAAAAAAAAGGAAATTAAAGAAAACACAAAAAAAAAATAGAAATTTAGAAAAAATAAGAATTTTAGAAAAATAAAAAAATTCAAAAATAAGAAAAAGCATAAGAAATACAAAAAATTTAAGAAGTTTAGAAAATAAGAAAATTTGAAAAAATTTAGAAAATTGAAAAAAAAATTAATTAAATAAAAGATTTTGGAAAATATTATTTTATTAAGGTAGATTTTTTAATTTTGAAATAATTTTAGAAGTTGGGCCATTAAGCTTAGGCTTGAATTTGATTCTTGCCTAGGTTAACCTGGTCTTAATTGTACATATGGACAAGGCACAGGCCAACGACCTAATAGTTAAATACATGGGCTTGGTTTAAGTATTGAGTGTGAGGTCTTGGGTTTGAATCTTAACAAAGGTAGGGAGGCCTTTTTTATTTTTTGTATTTAGTATACTACTACGTATTAGGATCTGATTGTGTCACGTATCTTGATACATGGAAGCATAGGATTGGATGGTGGCTGATGTGGTGCCACGTAGCAAGCCATGTTAACTACTAGTGACACGTAGCAACATTTGGTTGGTTGGTTTGGCTGACATAGCGCTACTTTAGCACTTTCCTTCTCTTTCCTTCGATTTTCCCTCAGTTTCTCTAGATTTTCCTCCCTTTCCTAGTTAAGAACAAGTCCGACCCCTCACTTTGGCCTCTAATTTCATGCTTTTTCCTTGTTGAAACATACTAATTAATGGTGCGAATTCATCTTCTGTGTGGCTTACTTTGAATCAAACACAATAATACATCCAAATTCAGTCCATGGAGCATTCAAATCGAGCTCCAAAAATCGGAAAAACAATTAGGTTTTCGAGCATTTTTAGTAAATTTGAATTCGAACTTTATTTTGTTTCTAGGTTGAATTCGACTATAAATTAGGTGTTAGGGGATGTTCACGGACACACGCAAGCTTCAGAATCAACTCCCAATCTCTCTCTCTCTCTGACGCATACATACTCTCTCTCTTCGAATCCCTCTCTCCAGAGCTCTCTTCCACGAGCCAACACTACGGCCGTGACCCCTACCTCACAAGCTCCCTAACCTAACTCATCCAATCCTCCACTATGATCCTAGCAGCACCAACAACAACCGCCACCCAAACCCTAACTGCCATAGCTACCCTCTCCTCGAACTACCACTTCAACTCAAACTAACCACACAAACACGCTCTCTATACTTCAAAACCTCTACCCCAGTTACCAATTTAAACCCAGCAACCATACCATGCACCACCCTAAGAAACGTCGCCACCCCTATCTCCAATCACCACCAAAACACCTCCTAACGACCATGGCGTTGATTCTAGCCCCCTATTCCCTAATATAATTCACACTAAACCGAGCTTACCTACTCATTTTGGTGCTTGGAAGAGCTTTAATCGAGCTACTCGCCGTTGTCCTTCATCCCTCTCGGCTAAGCACGTGTAGTGCATGTGATTCGGGTCATCTAACCCATAAGCTGCCTAACTCGAGTTCAACCTACGATCCAAAGATCCAATCCAGAACCAACTCCCCTTTTCTGGTTCGAAGCCTTGTTTTTGTTTTTATTTTCTTATTATTTAGTGGTTGTTGTTATTTTTTTTTATTTTCTTCATTTCCAAATGTAAATGTAATAATATAAAAAGAGTAAAAGAATAAGAAAAAAAAAAGAAAAAGAAGAAAAGAAAAGAAAAAAGAAAAAAAAGGAAGAGAAAAGAAAAAAGAAAGGAGTAAATTTATTTTACTTTATTTCTTTAAAAATAGATAAAATATAATAAGTAGTAAATAAAATGATATAATGAAATCAAAATAAAATAGGTAGGATAAGGAGTAAAATTGTTTCATCACTTAGAAAAATTGATTTTCCAAAAATGAAATAAAAATAAATTAACAATTTTTCAAATTAGGATTATTTAGAATTTCCAAAAATAAAATCTAATTTAAGACTTTTTTTTAGAAATTTTCTTAAATGAACCAAATTAAGTAACAAACATAAACTCGATTGTTTTAAAAAATTAAAATCAACTCAACCCACTAAAGTTTTCATAAAAAAAACTACATACGTCTGATCTCAAATAGCAAGTACATAGACATCTACGGAGCGATGATAAAAATGAAAAAATCTAATTCCCTTTTTCCTTTAATTTAGATTACTTTGTTTATCCAAGTAGAAGTAATTAAATTGAGTCTTGTCTTTTAAAATTAAAACATGATTTTTAAGTTTAATTTTAATTTTGGAATGTCCATGGTACCCACAAGAGTTTTAAACTCCAAACCTTCGAACCTAAATCTCTAGTTTTCAAAAATCGTTTTCACAAAATTGGTTTTAATCGTTAGATTAGTAGTTTTAACTTAATTGTTTTTCTCGACTCCAATTGGGTAGTGATTCTAAAGTTGTTTTCAAAATAAATAGAAACGGTTTTTTTTAAACCCTAGTTGAGGATCGGTATTAAATAGATAAGGTTTAGTATTGATCGGTTTAAAGAAGACTTAATTTAAAAAAAAAATTGAGAGAGTGAAAAACCAAGCTCGACATGTATACAAAAGGGTAAAAATGATTATACAAAAAAAAAAAAAACAATTATTGGTACAACGGATTCTACACATGATACTGTACATGTGGCGATACTACGTTCGCGAGGTTGTTAGAAGATACGGACAAAAAGTAGGGATAGCTGGCTTACCTGAGTAGGGATGGCTTTGTCAGTTTGAAATCTCTTTTTCTCTACTTTTCAGCAAGGAAGATGCCGAGTAATTGGTCAGCTTCGGCGCGAGAGAGTAATCTTTTACTCAGCACATTACTGAAAGATGGGCGGTCATATAACTCAGCATGAAGGGTGACTTGGCCTCGGCAGGAATCGGCTAGAATAGAAGGATTCATCAAGCCAGTCTCTCTAGTCCTCGGGCTCAGCTGCAGGTCAGGGGTCCAATAGCTTGATTCCCATCATTCCCTCCAGGTTGTTTTGGATTTGGGATCAAATTCAAATGGTCTTCACTCAGATTTCCATCAAGGTGATAAGGATTGAGGTCAGCAATGTTGAAGGTGTTAGAAACCCCATAGTCCTTGGGTAATTCCAATCTATAGGCATTGTTATTGATCCTCTAGAGGATTCTAAAAGGTCCTTCTACTCTTGCAGATAATTTGTTCCTCCTCTTGTTCGGGAATCGTTCCTTATGGAAGTATGGCCACACCAAGTCTCTTAGCCGAAATTGTTTGGCCGTCCTACCCTTAGTCTTTTCTCGCATTTTTTTAGCAACTTGATCGATGTGCCGAAGGGATTATACTCTGGCCAATGCATCAAGGTCCTCTTATGTGGGTATTGGTACAAAGGTGTAGTTGAGGGGCAACTCGGGATTGAACCCATAAACTACCTCGAAGGGAGTCTGCTTAGTAGTGTTATGTACTATTCAGTTGTAGGCGAACTCGACCACTAGCAAGCAAACGTCTCAATCAACCAAGTTCTTGCCTACTGTAACCCAGAGTAATGACCCCAAAGTACAATTAACCACCTCTGTTTGGACGTTAGTTTAGAGGTGATATGAGCTAATAAAGAGTAATTTAGTTCCCAGCCGACGCCATAGGATTCTCCAGAAATGGCTCTAGAACTTTAGGTCTCTATCAGAGACTATACTTCTTGACACACCGTACATCCGTACAATCTCTTATAAGAAAAGAGAAACAATAGCCAAAGCGTCGTTAGTTTTCAAGCAAGACATGAAGTGTGCCATCTTACTGAACATATCCACAACGACCATTACAGAATCTTTACCTTGAGCAGTTCACAGCAGTCCGAGAACAAAGTCGATGCTCTATTCGGTCCATGGTTTCGTTAAGACAAGTAGGGGCATTGCTTTCCCTTGTTTGGCTTAGCACTTGGCCATCTAGCATACGGCACGACTTTCGACCACTCGATGTACATCTCTCCTTATTCTTGGCCAAAAGAATTAGCCATTCAATAATTCAAAGGTCTTTCTCTCTCTAAAGTGTCTAGAGAGACCTCTACTGTAGGCTTCCTTGATTAGTAGCTCCCTTAGTGAGCAATTCGGCACGCATAATTTTCCTCCTTAAAACAAGTAGCCATCCTCTACATGATACTAGTCTACTGTCCTCCTATCGACGCACTGCGAAATTATCGGTCCAAAGTGTAGATCCTTGGAGTATTGTTCTTTGATACTTGTAAACCCAAACAATCTAGTCTGCAATTCTGATAAAAGCGCATACCTCCTCGAAAGAGCATCTGCAACTATGTTACTCTTCCCCTGCTTGTACTTTAGTACAAAATTGAATACTTCAAGGAATTCAACCCATCTCGCCTGCCACTTTGACAACTTGGCCTAACTTCGGAGGTACCTCAACGATTTATAGTCAGTATATATGATAAATTCTCTCTGCAGTAAATAATGTTGCTAAACTTACATTGCTTAGATCAAAGCTAAAAGTTCCTTGTCATACATGGAGTAATTCAGCTGCGGTCTTTGGAGCTTATCACTGTGGAAGGCAATTAGTTAGCCTTCCTACATCAGGATAACTATTAGAATATTTTAGGATCTGTAAATATCTGTCAATTATGTAAGGAGTATATTTAGGATATTTGTTTTCTATGTTTAGAAGGTATTAGAATATTTTAGGATCTGTAAATATCTGGTAATTGTGTAAAGAGTATATTTAGGATATTTGTCTTCTATGTTTAGAAGCTTGGTTAGTGCGTCTATGTTGTATGTATATTGGCCCTCTTTGGCTTGTGATATGAACAAAATCATACAGAAATTTTCTTCTCAAAATTTATATAGTATCAAAGCCTGGTTAAAAAAAAAAAAAATGCTATGACTAGCGAGGGAAAGAAACTAGCATTCCCTTACCTGTTGACTTCGAGTGATAATCCTGGTAATATAATTACTCAGGTGCAATTAAAAGGAGACAATTATGATGAATGAGCTCGAGCAATGCAAACGTCGTTGAGGGCGAAGAAGAAATTCGGATTTATTGATGGAACGATTAATCAACCTACTGATGATTCCACTGAATTAGAGGATTGGTGGAATGTGAATTCAATATTGGTTTCATGGATGCTTAATACAATCGAACCAACACTGCGATCTACCATAACATATATGGAGATTGCAAAGGATTTATGGGAAGATATCAAAGAGCGATTCTCTATCGCTAATGGACCTCATGTTCAGCAAATCAAGGCAAAACTTGCCAACTGCAAACAAAGAGGTCTGTCGATTGTGACTTATTATGGGAAATTGAAACAACTCTGGGAAGAGCTTGCGAATTATGAGCAAATTCCCATCTGCTGTTGTGGAAGATGCAATTGTAATATTGCAGCTGAACTTGACAAGAAACGAGAAGAAGAAAGGCTTCATCAGTTTTTGATGAGGTTGGAAGATGCATTATATGGAGTAATTCGTTCCAATATTTTGAGCACAGAACCATTGCCAAACTTAAATAAGGCATACTCGTTAGTGTGCCAAGAAGAACGTGTTAGAAACATCTCACAAGGGAAGGAGGAACATAGAGAAGTTGTGAGTTTTGCAGTGTAGACCAATAGAGGAGGGCGAAAGTATAAAACAGAAGTGAAAGACAAATCTGCCATTTGCTCATACTGCAAACGAGAGGGACATGATTCTGAAACTTGTTTTCAGCTTATTGGATATTTGGAATGGTGGGGTGATCGACCCAAAGAGGGCCAATATATATACAACATAGACGCACTAACCAAGCTTCTAAACATAGAAAACAAATATCCTAAATATATTCTTTACACAATTGCCAGATATTTACAGATCCTAAAATATTCTAATACCTTCTAAACATAGAAAACAAATATCCTAAATATACTTTTTACATAATTGACAAATATTTACACATCCTAAAATATTCTAATAATAACGCCTATTCCAATGCCCAATACATCGCATTCCAGCTAAAAAATTTTGTCAAAGTCAAGTAATACTAACGCTGAGGTAGAGGTCAATCTTTCTTTTATCTCAGTGAAACTCCTCTCCTCCCTTTCTCCCCATCGGAAGTCGATGTTCTTCTTTGTTAACTTGGTAAGTGGTGTGGCGAAGGTATTGAAATTCCTGATAAGTCTTTTGTAAAACGAAGCCAGTCCGTAGAAACTTCTCACATTGGCACAAGTAGTAGGAGTTAGCCACTCGACAATTACTTAAATCTTTTCATCATCGACTCTCAAGCCTCTTCCACTGACTACATAGCCCAAGAATACCACTTCTTCTTGGTAAAAGCAACATTTCTTTAAATTGCCGAATAATCTCTTGGCACGGAGGATATCTAGGACTGCTTTGAGATGTTCACAGTAACTCGGCATGTTGGCATTATAGACAAGGATATCATCAAAGTACACCACGATACACTTCCTATGAGATGTCTTAACACATGGTTCATAAGTCTCATGAAAGTGCTCGGGGCATTTGACAAGCCAAGGGCATGACTATTCATTCGTAAGGTCCTTGTCGGGTCTTAAACGCAGTCTTCCACTCGTCTCCTAGCCTCATGCGAATTTGATGGTAGCCAGACTTAAGATCAATCTTGTTGAAAATCTTGGCTCCATTAAGTTCATCTAACATCTCTTTTAGCTTTGGGATCAGATACCTGTATTTAATCGTGATCTTGTTCACAACTTGGTTATCTACATATATTCACCAAGTTCCATCCTTCTTCGACACTAGAAGTGCAGGCACAGCACTAGGTTGACTCTCTCTTACATAGCCTCTCTCCAGTAACTCATTGACTTGACGTTGGAGCTTAGAAGCCTACTTGGGATTCATCTGATAAGCTTGCTTATTCAGCAGTGTAGTGCCGGGTACTAAGTCAATACAGTGCTCTATGCCTTGAGTTGAGGGTAACCCCTTAGGTAACTATTCTAAGAACAGGTTGGCATATTCATCTAACAACTCCTTAACCTCCTGGGGTAACTCACCTCACTCTTTCATTTCCAACAGTCGCCTGACCAACATGAAGGTTGGCTCATTAACATTAATGGCCTCTTAGAGCTCAGCTTTACTCATCACCAAAGCCTTCTTCGATCCATGAGCAAGTTTCGTCTACAACTTATTAACTTCTCTCGGCGGGATCGGATTTAGTGTGATCTTTCGATCATCTTTCTCGAACATATACATGTTCTCATAGCCGTTTTGTATAGTACACATGGGCAGTACATCACAGAGGATATGGTCAGAGTAATTCCTTATAGTGATTGGCAGTAGTATTTGCCGAATGACATGTAATGCTCCCTTCCTACTCAACTAGTGTAACTTATATAGCCTTGGATGCGCAACAGTCAGTAACGTCAGTTTTGAAACAAGATCGACGGATGCCACATTAGTGCAGCTTCCACTATCTACAATGCGGGCGCACATCTGATCATTTACCTTACAGGTGGTATGGAGCAAATTCTCTCTCTACTCCTTCTCTCGTGAGGGCTCTACATTCATAGTACGTCGGATAACCATGAGTAACTGATCTAAGTCCTTAGAAAATACGTCCTCCTCAATTAGCTCTTTCTTAGCACTTTCTTTCTTGGCGGGAACCTCATCCTCCTCGAGTTCCTCATCCATATTCTCCACTTCTAGCTTCGAGATGTCTCTCTTGATGACCATCGTCCATCGATTCAGGCATCGAGCAATCTAAACTCTTGGCACTTGAAGCACTTGATCTAGCTAGTTTTCCTACTAGACCTTTGCCCTTTCTCATACATTCGGGTCTACACTTCATTATCAGGTCAACCTTTCTACTCAGCTCTGACATCAACCTTCCTTCTCGACTTGGTACTTGGTAGAGTTTGGTAACTTGCTTATCCAGGTTGGCTAGTCGACATCCTTGTCGGTATTCGGCTCCTTCTTTGCCTCTCTACTCGTTGGGCAATCTGAATAGCCTTATCCATAGTGTCAAATCGTTAGAGCTCCACAACATTTCGAATGTCTCATCTCAACCTAGTAACAAACCTTGAGACTATTTGAGCTGGTGGTTCCTCCACTTCGTAATAGATCATGAGCATGTCAAGCTTGAATTTTTAGTTTCTTTTATTTTAATTAATTTGGTTTCCCATTTTCCGATTAATATTAAAGTCAAACTCATTTAATATTAATCCTCGACTAAAGGAAATTCTGGTTTTTTTATTTAGAAAAATTTTTGGAGTCACCACCCGACTGGAGTCAAGAAAAAGGAAAAAAAATCGTAATCAATTGGGTGGATTGATTACGATTTAGCTATCGATCTTTGATTTCAATTTAATACAAATCAGACGATTTCGAATCTAGGGGCTAACCTATTAAATCTTAATTGGTATTGCTATCTATTTACCGAAATTAGGATTATTTTTCTAATTATAATATTTTAAAGAAAAAATAAAAAATAAAAAGAACTTAAAAGAAAAAAAAGAACCTAAGTTTCTACTTATATTATCGTTGCCCTGAAAGTGCCTATGTACCCACTAACTAAGATTAGACGATCGTAGTTCCTTTAAAAAATCTTTAATGTATTGGTTCATTTTAATTTTGAACCGACTGGATTTACGTGTTTAACCGATTCAATTTATTCCAAAAAATCTAAAACAGTCTTAACTCATGAGTAGTGTTATTTTATAAAAAAACTCTCTAAAAATTCTATTTTTAAAAAGAATCTTTTATTAATCTTTATTTAAAGAAAAATGACTTTCTATGTGATGAATCCTTAAATAAAACTTAATCTTAAAGAAAAACCAATCCTAACGATCCCTAAACTAAAATATATATATGTAACTATCTACCAAAAATAAAATAATCCATATGATACCCGTATATAAGAACTAATACTAAAACATATCACTACTTATTAAATAAACCTTCAATTAAATCAATATAATCTAATCAATACTTAATCTACATAATCAATAAAACTACGACACTTAAATTAATAACTATTTACATAAAAGACTAAGAATAAAAATCTCCTAAAACCAAAGATCTAAATAATAATAACAATATAAATAAATAATTAAAAGAACTCAAAATTGTAAATAGATGTTTACCAATTTTGTTGCGTCCTCAGTGTAGTTGGAATAGTGTAGTCGCAGTGTATGGAGAATCTCGCATAGCCAGCAGTGGTACACCAATAGTGAGCTTACGCTTGGTTGCTGTAATGTGTCGTTGCTATTCGTGTCAACTGTTGGAGTTCGCCGGAGTTGCCTGCGAAGATTGCAATGCAGTGGACTTTAGAATTGCTCGGAGTTTGGTTGTTAGCCAATAGAGTATGCTTTGATCGATGTTGATCGGCTTGTACGATGGTTAGTGTAGTCCAGTCGTGTGACCTAAACTGCAGTTGTAGACTTGGACTCTGAAGAGCGTTATGGCAGTGGGCGTTAGAGTTGCGGCACAGTTGTGGATATGTCGCTATGCTGCTGATGGAGTGTTGATCGATGGCTGCTGCGCGGATGAAGTGCCTATGGGTGCGGTGACTGCTATGTTGTTGACAATGTAGGAAGAGTGATGACGCTCTACTCCTGTTGGGATGGTGCAATTGAGGGACAGTGGTGGTGTGGCGACTGCTGTATACGAAGTGACATTGTTACGGCTGTTGGAGCGTGTTGGCATGAACTGCGGTCGTATATAAGTGGCCATTACGTATGTATACCTGTGGGAGTCGCGGTCGTAAGTTCTATGGATGTGGGGAACAGTGGGGAGTGAGCAGTGCAACAACGCGTGCTATAGGCCGTAACAATTAAGTGGATGGTGGCTGGAATTGTACGCGATATTATCTATCGTTCATGGTATTGAGTTGGGTTCGGCTTACGTCGAGTTCGCACAGTGATAAGCTAAGAGAGGACAATACAATGTGTTTTGTTGAAGAAAGAGAGGTGAGGTCTAATCAATAAAGGGTCAGTGTACTGTGTGTTTTGTCATTAGGTAGTTGCTTAAACAATGGTTGAATTTGCCGATCGTGCTGCAGTAAGTCTTGCGTGAGTTCATGTCGTATGACTTGGGTTCTGCTGTGGTAGTGTGTGTGGAGTATGTGTGATATTGAATTGGGATGGGTTCAAGCTAAAAGAAAACTCCTCTTTCGTTTTAGCTTGTGTATGTATTTATAAACTCAAACCAAATTATATTTGATTTGATATAAATTAAATTAGATTCGAATTATTTATGTTAATTCAAATCTGATTTAATAAAATTAAAGTAGATTCAAATATTCTTTAACGATTCAAATCCGAACAAAGAAGATTTAATTAGATATGATTCCGCTTATGCATCTCACTTTTTTTGTAAAAAATAAAAAGGACAAAAAAATAAAAGATACATAAGTGTTTAACGAGATTCGAACCCGTGACTCCAAGCTAACTTCATATCAAATACTTCAATACTTATCCGTTAAGCCGTTAGCTTGTACCTTGATTTTTAATACAATTGAATTGTACTTAAAACACGCAACTCCCTAAAATAGTTATTTAAACTGAACTTAAACTAAAACTATTTGTCCCTAAAATAATTTACTTCCTAAGAAATCTAAAAAATCTTTGTAATTTTTTCTTTTCTCATTTTTATAGGTATTTTCATCATTTATCAATTTTTATTATTTTTATCTTTTTATTTTTTATTATTTTTGAGTTAGGACCTTATTTAAAAAAAAAAACAAAAACAAAAACTAAAACTATAACTATAACTATAACTACTAAAGGCAAAAATCGAGTGTCCACAGAGCATTTGGAACTCTTGAATATATTTATCAATAGTTCGACCTCCTTGTCTCAACTCCTGAAGCCGAGTGAAAGTATCTTGGAGATAGGTTTCCAACACGAACTTGTTTCTAAGCACTCTTTTCATCTTGAACCAAGTGTTAATCTCTCAATAACCCTCTCGTCTTCTCATAGCCTGAAAATTTTTCCACCACATGATGACATACCCACAGAATTCAACAACAGCAATTCTCACTTTCTCATAATCCTTATATTGATAGTAATCAAACATACGTTCCATCTTCTCTTCCCAATCCAAGTACTTATCAACATTCCCAAATCCATTGAAACTCGGAATTTGAAGCGTCACATGGTCGGATGCTCTAGGGATTCGTACATGCTCTTCTTCAAAATACTCTTCTTCCTCTTCATTAAGCTCTCCCAGGTCTATCCTTTGCCTTACTCGTTCGCCAACTCCTCCACTTAGAATAGGTCGAGCTGGGTTTTGATCTTTAATAGGTTAAGCAGCTTGTGGAGTGTTTTACGCGGCCTCAGTGATTCGGCAAGACAATGTATGAATAGCTCACGTTAGATCTATTAAGAGATTAGCTACCTCGTAAAGCCTCTCGTTAGTGCTTTTAGGAGTTCTTTAAGATTATCATCCATAGTGGACAACTCTACTATTATCACCAATACCAACATTTATATTTGGGTTTATCATTTTTCTTTATAGATTCAAAGATCAAATAAACATTTCAAGAAATTAACAGTTAACAACACAGCAGTCAATTGAATACAGTAACATGCTTTGTTTTGTATACGTAAAACAGACTATAGCAAAACTTTAAGAAGAACTATTATAGTTCACATAAAACCTCCGCTCTGATACCAAGATGTTGCAAACTGTGACTAAGAACAAACAAGGCCAATCATTGGATGGGTCCAAGTTTGTAGAAAGCTCGAAAAAGGATTAATGGGGAAAGTGCGAAAGGGCAAAATGAATAATGAAACAGTAAGCAAAACTCATTAATAGCTCTAGAGGATATGATGCACTGATGGAACTTTCGAAAACTCACAGCATAATTTGATATGACACACGAATTAATCCAATGAGGTTACTCGCCACCTAACCTTGTTTAAGGGAAATGATAAGAGTACTGCCGAGAATAAACAAACAGTGTTTACACAAGGAAGAAAAATACTCAAAAGTTTATTAAGAATTGATCTGTTGTCCTCATAATTACAAGTACAAGGATATTTAAACCCATAAGTTAGGCTAACCTGCTTAAAAAAGAAAAGACAAAAAGAGCATTTCTTAAGGAAGTAAAGATCATGATACAAAAGGGTAAAAATGAATACACAAGAAAAATAATCATTGGTGCAATGAATTCTACACATGATATTGTATATGTGGCGATACTACATTAGTGAGGTTGTTAGAAGATGCGGACAAAAAGTACGGATAGCTAGCTTGCCTGAGCAGGGATGGCTTTATCGATCCAAAATCTCCCTTTCTCGGTTTCTTAGCAAGGAAGATGCCGAGTAATTAGTCGGCTCGGTAAGGGAGAGTAATCTTCTACTCAGCACACTACTGAAAGATGGGTGGTCATACTGCTCGACATGAAGGATGACTCGATAAGGAAGTACTCAGCCGTAGTAGGGGTCGGCTGGAATAGAAGGATTCATCAAGCCAATCCCTTTAGTCCTTAGGCTTAGTTGCAAGTTAGGGGACTAGCAGCCCGATTCCCATCAGGAGAAGTTTGCTACTAAAGACATTGCTAAGAAGGTCAATAAACCTAAAGACTCAACTCAAAGATGAGTAGAGAACCAAGGCTTAACTTTCCTAGAAACTAAACAAAGAAAGGGAAGCCAAGGCCAACCTTAAGAGAGAAATTGCTGAGTTAAAGGCATTAATCTCTCAATTACAAACCAAACTAGTGATGAAGGCGTTAGAATGTGATAGCACTAAAACCATATCGCTAAAGCTGGCTAGTCGGAAGGTGAAGTTGGAACAATAGATCAAGGAACTCCAGGGGAGGGCTTCAAAGATAGATGAGCTCATCTCTAAGTTAAAGAGTAGGGAAGCTCTCAATGACGTCGCTGCTAAGAAAGCCATTGTCGATTTTCAACCGACAGAGGAGTGGTTAGATGAGCTGGAAGACCTCTCCATCGAAACCATTCGCTTCACAAGAAGATAGGTGTTCACCCATTATCTTGATCTTGACTTGGGTTTCCTTGATTTTCTAGATAGCCTAACTTTTCAAGTGAAGAGGGAGGCCCAAGCGCAAGAAAGAGAAGCTACTTAAGCATTTATCAAGGTCCAAGGCACCCCTTCTGCTGTCAGGTCTAAATAAGGCACTTCCACATCTACTTCTATTCGAGTAGCTCAATAAGAAGTCACCCTTGAAAGTGCTTCTCAGGGTGATTGTAAGCCTCAAAGTTCAGACAAGTAACCGTAGGATTGAACTTAGAACCCAAGGTTTAGGGCAATCGGCTAAAGGATCCGATCACACCCAAATTATAAACTATTGAGAGAAGTATTAGTAAAAATGACCCCGTAAACTTAAATTTAAGAAAATAAGCAATAAAATAAGAGACTATAAAATTTTCAAATTTTAAGCATAATAATTGCTAATTACCGAAAAGGCGAAAAGTGTCATATAATAACTAATAAATTACTAGAGATAAATTATATGTATACTAAAAATTTTAGAATGACCAAAATAATAATTAGGAATATTGACGTGTACCCTACATGTATTTAAGTGTAGATAAAAATACGCGTAATTACTTAAAATACGCGAAATATGTTAAAATAATACTAAATGCTTAAAGAAAATTCATAATTAATTAAGGAAAAATTATGAATCATCCAGAATTGGGTCGTGGCAGCTGGGAAAAATAAGAAAAAATTCGGCCAATTAAATTAAGACAACATAAAAGCCAAAAATCAAGGGATAAGGCAATTGTCTTATCCCATTTAATGCACAATAAATTCCACAAAGCCCTATAAATAGCAGGAAAAATTACAGAGCACATTTGGACAGATACAAATCAGAGAAAATTAGAGAGAGTTGAAAATTCGAGAGAAAATCCAGAAAATAAAAAAAATAAGAAAAACTGTGCAATTAAGGGTTTTAAAAGGAACCCACACCAGACGAGGAGCTGGAAGTGGACGGCCACCACCACCATACGGTGGTGGCAGCGCCCAGGCCGGCCGACAAGGCCACGGCGGCCCGCGGTGGCCGGAGCCACCCAAATCGGTGAGTCCGATTTCCAGCCCGAATCTTGTAAATTTTTGCAAAAATAGTAAATATAATTAGAAAATTATGAATTTTGTTATTCTGGGATATTTCTGTATGTAGTTTGTAGGAAAAATATTATTTTGATGAAATTATATCCTGTAATATATGGCCCCTAAGAAATCGTGCAAAACCGAGCACATTTCGATTTGGAAATAAATGACCTTAGGAGTGTAGTTTCAAGCCCAAAATTTTTGTGTAGATTACTCAGATGATATAGAATAGTGCTATGAAGCCCTTTTTCAAAAATTAATTTTCTAAATTTTTAGATAATTTTTAGGTCCTAAAATGAGGCATAAAATGGGTAATTTAGGATTAATTAAGTAATTAAATTAATAATTTCTGACTTAGTGAATAAGTAGATGTTTTAGGGTGTTAAGATCTGATGGATTATGATACTTATAGCATTTAGGGTGTTAGATGTAATTATTAGGTTAATTATGTAATAAATGAGTAATAGGAAAAAAATAGTTAATTTTGTAAATTAGGGAAATTTGGAGTAAAATTTGATTTAGGATGGATTTAGACATTTTGAAATAATAATTGGTGTTTAGAGATGGTAATTAGGGTAATAGAAATATTAGAAATGCATTATGTGCATAATATGCAATAGTGCATAATGTGTAATTATTGAAAATATAATAAATAGAAAATATTATAATAAAAATTGATATTTTGAGAATAATAAAAATGCACAATAAATCTGATAGGAAACTTGAATTTATGGAATTATATGAAAAGTGTAAAAATTTGTCACATTAAGAGTGAATTCGGTACACTGATATGGATTTAAGTGTACCGAGTAAAATAAACACTGACAAAGGGTAATGATTGTATTTAGGTTATCGGGAAATAATGTGATTAATTTCACATTATGGGTTGAAACTAATTTCTAGGGTTGGAATATAAAACGCTACTTAAAAATCGAACTAAAAACCTGGTTTAGAAATCGATGCGAAAACCGAACCCGAACCTGAACCTAACCCCAAACCTAGAATAATTGTAAAAGACTTAATACCTAGATAATTGGGCATATTAAACCTTAAACAAAACCTAACAAGAAGTATTATAGGATAAAACGAACCTATAACAATTATATGAAAAGCTGAAACCACGTTCGTGTTATAGGGATAACCGGCGATGGCCTGAGCAAATCGGACCTCGAGTGAGCGAACGAGGAGTCGAGGTAAGTTGGGATTAATACGATGCTGTATTTTGGAGGCTTAAGATTATGCTTGGTTGTGCTTGTTAGATAGTTGAATGTGTGCATGTGCTTGATTATGGGTGATGCTATGATTCTGTTTGCTGCTTTAGCACATATTGTATGAATTGTATGTCTTGATTGGTCACCCTAAATTGGACTTAATCAAATATACGACCAGTAATCGTAATCGAACATGCATGGCAACCCGTTAGGGGATTTAGGACTCTCCGGCCAAATACCGACCCCTTCGGAAGGGATAGCGCAGGATTGCAAAATGGTCCCTTCTTCATCCTCAGTCGAACTAAGTGACAGGAGAGGAGGTCGCGGCGGGGATGAAGACAGTGGTTCGAAGGTAGTCGCGGGAGGAGCAAGGTCTCCATTACACAAGCCTGGGTTTGGTCGTGAGCTGTTGCATTAACGGTAACTCCTCAACCCGGATTAGAGCGGGCGCAATTTCTCTAATCTCACGACGGGCCGGACAACGTCGTGCGATGGCATTTGCTTGCACATGCATTGCAACTAATAAATGATTGAAAACCTTGTTGTGTGTATGGTATAGTTTTAAGTCCTCCGTCCCTACTTACTGAGCTGTGGTTGCTCACATCCCTATAGACGTCGCGCAGGTGCTGGCTAAGAAGCGGCAACAACTACTCTGAAGCTAGCAACTGCTGGATCCTGAGGAGTGAGGAAAAACATTGAAGAATCAACACATGTTTTACTTTTCATTTCTAATAAATGTAATAACTGAATTATAGTGATTATATATATATTTCCTCACTATCTTAGGTAAATGATTTGTTTAAATTACAAATTGTCTACTTCAAAGCGGGTTAGTCGTGGACGCCTTGTGTAGATCAGGTTTAAGATAGCGGTTGTAAGGCCAACTTCTATCTTAGGGTGGTTTACACGGCGGGGCTGTTACGACTCTGCCGCTTCGGGGCGTGACAGTGATCCTCTTGCTAACCCCAGTCAATAGCTTTCAACCTCTACTCCAGCCCAAAGCCAATCTTCTTAAGGGTCATCAATGGACCAGCCTTCTAAGCAAATAGAAGCATTAGATTTTTCAGAGTTGTTGTAATTAGCTGATCCTAAGCAGTGGTTATCCTTTCCCCTTCTTTTTGTACCTTAGGTTGGGATGCCGGCCTTTAATTTATAAACCCCATGTTTATGAATGATAATTGAATTTGTTTATGAACTTGGTTATGCACTTTGACCTTTTTATTTATTGAACGTTTTTCCTTGTTCGCTCAGTCAAGTATACGAGGGGTATTATCCCTTATGTAAGCTATCATAAGGGGGGTCGAATCGAAGGCATTCCGACATGCCTAATTGGTGGGAGTACCTTAAGGTAAGAGGTATTTCCCCTTGCTAAGGTTACCTAAGGAGATCGGATTGGTGGCGTGTCGACCTGCCGGTAGATGAGAGTTCCTTTATGTAATGGGTGTTTTCCTTTACTAAGGTTACTTGAGGGGGTTAAGTCGATGGCGTTCTAACCTACCCGATAAGTGGGAGTTCCTCTATGTAAAGGGTGTTTCCACTTATCGAGGTTACTTAAGGGGGTTAGGTTGATGGAGTTCCGACTTGCCCTATTAATGAGTCTACTCACCCTTTGGGGTTGAGACTTGGTACGAGTAAGAGAGAGAGAGAGAAAGAAACGCTCATAACTTATACGAAATGGAACTTTTCATTCAAAATTTGACATGATTTACATAATGATATACTAATCAAAGTAAAACTAAAGGTTATTGGCATTCCATGTGCATAGGATAAGCTTGCTGTCCAATCTTTCTAATCTGTGTGCTCCATTGCCTAAATTTTCTCTAACTTTAACCAAGTGTTCCCAACTGGGGGGGCAACTTTCCCAATTCTTCTCATGAACCCGTGGCCTCTAACTTCTAGCATACCAAGTTGCCGACCCTGAACTCTTTGTGTTTGACCTTCTATTTGTAGTATCTGGCTACTCAGTGTTGGTAAGCTGTTACTCAAGTAGTTGTGAAGTCTTTAATATTTTTTATGGTGTCAACACTGGCTTACAGTAGGGACTCATTAAGGGTAGCATTACAACTTTGAGTTTGTATGTTAGGGAGCTCGAGTTTGATGAGGAGGACTACCTCCAACCCGAACGCCAAGTGAAAGGGGGTTTCACTCGTAGAAGTGCAATAGATGGTCCAATACCCCCATAAAATGTTGGGTAGGTCGTCAACCCAAGTATCATGGGCTCAGTCCCCTTGCTTCTTCAAATTGTCAAGGATGACTCGATTTGCTGCTTCTACCTGGTCGTTCATTGGGGGTGGGCAACAAACGTAAAGTACAGCATCATGCAATGCTTGATACAAAATTCCTTGAACTTAAGATTGTTGAATTGATGCCCGTTGTCTATGATGAAGGCGTAAGAGACCCCAAATCGGGAGAGGATGTTGTTCCAAATAAAGGACTCAATACTCCTCTCTATGATTTTCGCCATGGCCTTGGCCTTAACCCACTTAGTGAAGTAGTCAATGTCAACTATGATGAATTACCGTCTTCTCGAAGCTTTAAGAAAGGCATTGAGGATGTAGATGCCCCACTAAGCAAATGGTTACAAACTAATCAGGGGTTAGAGATTGATGCTGGATGCGTGATTGATGGGGGTATGCTTCTAGCATTGGGGGCACTTCTAAGGTACGAATTTGGCATTTTGCCTCATGGTAGGCCAGTAATATTCGAGTTGTAGTGTCCAAATGTAAAGGGCTTGGGATTGAATGTGGTTTTTACATACTCTAGCATGCTGTTTTTCCATTACGTACAGGCCCTCACCTTCTTGTAGGCATCTACATATGAAGAGGTTAAACCCCTAGCAATACAGGATGCCATAGACCAACGTATAATAGGTGGCATAATATCTCGGCTTCTTTACCTCTCTCTTATCTTCTAGGAGCGTGCCTTGCTCCAAAGAACTCCGGATGAGATCCATCCAGGTCAACTCTGATGTTATTGTTTGTCAATTCTAGGACTTTTGCCTAACCTGGAGTTGTGCTCTTCTTCGGCAATTACTCTATGAAGATCTTCCCATCACTCATTTCAGGCTTTTGTATCTTATTAGAGGCAAGTTTGGATAGCTAATTTGCTGCTGAATTTTTGAGTGGGGGATCTTCATAAAGGTTCACAAAGGGAATTCAGCTAAAAGGTTCTTCACCTTCTCTAGGTACCTTGCCATGGTATCGTTCTTGACCTCATATTCGCCTCGAACTTGTTGGATGACTAACATATAGTCTAAGAAGACTTGTAAGTGCTTAATGCCGATCTCTTTGGCCAGTTTGAGACCGACTATTAAGGCCTTGTATTCGGATTCGTTATTGCTAGTGTTGAACCTGAACTTGAGGGTGTAGTATACCGTAATCTTGTGTGGGCTAGCCAAAACATAACCCATACCTCTACCCTCCAAGGTGGATGATCCGTTAATTTGGAGAGTCCAAACTGGCTTGTCATTGCCTAGTAGTACTTCCTTCTCTCCTATATATTTGACTACGAAGTCGAACAACACTTGTACCTTGTAGGCCATTCGTGGCTGATATTGGATTCCATACGCACTTAACTCCATTATGTACTTCACCATCTGTCTAAACGTATTCGGCTTCTACAGTATAGTGCGTAGCAACTGGTCTATGAATATAATGATCTGGTACACTTGTAAATAGGGTCTTAGCTGAGGTGTTGAGATGACAACTACCAGAGTGAGCTTCTTTGCTCGAGTATACCTAACCTCAGGCTCGTAGAGTGTATGGTTGACGTAATATACAAGCCTGTGTTCTCTCCCCTCTACTTTGACCAATATAGAGGGGAGTGCTTAGTTGCTTATGGCTAGATATAAAAACAAGTCCTCCCCTAAGATAGGCTTGGAGAGGACTGGAGGGTGCACGAGGAAGTCTTACAGCTGCTAGTAGACTACTGTGCACTTCAGAGTCTATTAAAAACCTTTAGGATTATTGAGGATTTTGAAGAACTTAGCGCATCTATCCGTGCTCTTCAAGACAAACCTACTCAACGCAGCCATCATGCTGGTGAGCTTCTATACGTCTCAAACCAAGGTAAGGGGCTTCATATCCATGATGGCATGTATCTTTTCAGAGTTGGTCTCGATACCCCTTTGGGTAACCAAGAAACCTAGAAACTTACCCGAGCTAACCCTAAAGACACACTTATGGGGGTTCAACTTCATGTCGTATATTTTCATCTAGTTAAAATCTTCTTAGAGGTCCTCAACATGATTGCCTGGCTTTTTGCTCCTAGCAATCATGTTGTTAACATATACCTCCATGTTGTACCTAATCTCAGACTTAAACAGCTCCATCACCACACGCTGGTATGTTGCCCTGGCATTTTTTAGGCCAAATGGCATGACGGTGTAACAATAGGTGCCAAAGTCGGTGATGAAGGAGGTATGGTCATGTAGATTGAAGCTAAGAATAAACAAGGCCAGTCGCAGAGATGGGTCTAAGCTTACCAAAAGCTTGAAATGGGTGATAGGAAGTGATAGGAATCAACCCCTTGGACCGATTCCTTACAGTCGAGCTAGAGGACTCCGAGGATTCATATGGAGGATAATAACTCAAAGCCATATCTGAGACAGAGATTCATATCCGAACCCAATTTCCTACTAACCTGATTGTTAAACCCCTTACTTATGTCAGATCTGTTCCTACTCAACAGCTATGCTCTATTCCAAAAACAGCTCGAGCCGAGCCGAGCTGAGCTCCCGAACTAACCACAAATACCAGACTCTAACTTAATCTAACTTCTTTGCAGAACTAATTGAGCCTTGACTTAATCCAGATCAGGTCAGCCCCTGACTATAAATCCTTTCTCTTACTATAGCCCACCTGTACCATATTTCTAACATCCAGCTACCATGTGACACGTGTCTTCTAGTGTAACATTTCACAAGGATTCTTTACTTTTCCTTACTGAATATTCTTTGTCTCTTTTACCCCTTTTAGTATGTTGTATGTACCTTAATTGTAAGAATACCCTTTTGTCTTTTCATACATGTAAAGTAGCTTTAGTGGACGGGTATATAAACCCCCACTTATTTGTATGCAAGGAACGATCGTCAATATCGGATTATTATTCAAGTTTCCTTTAAGCAACCTTAGTGTTCTCACAATCCTTCAACTCTTATCTAGACCCTTTAGCAAGGAGTAATGGTAAGCGACCCTTCAGTTTGGACTGGTGTGTCATATCCAGCAGATTGTAGGCCAAGTTAGATCAAGCGGTGTGTCATATCCATTCGTTAGCTATTTGGACTTTGCTAGCTTTTCTTTTGTCCCTTTTGGGGTTTGTTTCATTATGGTGCTTTTTCGTGTGTGTGACCCTCGAAGATGCATTAAGAAGCGAGTGAGAAAACAATAAAACAGAGAGAAAATAAGCAAACCCACGAATAGCTCTAAAGGATGTGACACACCAATGGAATTTCCGAGGACTCACGGCATAGCTGAATATGACGCACGAGTTGGTCTAGTAAGGTTACTTACCACACAGCCTTGTTTAAAGGTTAAGATAAGAGTGAAGTGAGAGTAAACAATCTAACAAGAGCAATGTTCACAAAAAGGAAATATTCAGTATAATGATGATGATAAGATTTATCATTACGGCTACCTATATAGTAGGTATTTATACTTGAGAAATTAGGATAACTTACCTAAAAATGGAAAAAACAAAAAGGGTAATACCTAAAAGAAGTAATTTACAAGGAATAATAAGGATATAATGGGAAAATACAACTAAAATGAATATTTAGTACAAAGGATTCTCACACATGGTTGCTTAGATACGTGACTTGCTGTGGGTGGATGACTTTTTGGTAGAAAAGACAATTATGTATGATTAGCTTAATTTCTGTTGAGCAAGGGCTTTAGACAGATGTGGGCTCAGGTAAAGATGAGTAGTTACAAACATATGCAGGGTCTCTCGTCATCTCAGCACAAATGTTACTAAGCTGGGGGTTGGTTTGAACATGCCAAGCAGAAGTGAATGGAAAGGTCGACTTGTCAACAAAGCCTTTATCTAGTCAGTAGATGATTTTTAAGAGGAGTACAGTCACTCAGCTTGGCGTATGGAGTTGGTTGGTAGCTCGGCAGCAAGGAGCAATTCGACCTTAGCAAGGGTCGGCTGGAGCAAGATGATTTGCCGTGTTAGTCTTTTTAGTCCTCTACCTTTGCTATAGGTTAAAGGCTTAGTAACTGGATTCTGATCATATAGACCTCATCCTTTAGGTCCTTTTTATCTGATTGTAACCTAAGAAGGTGTCCATGAAGCTCAATAAAGTGTATCCTGAAGTGGAGTCTATCAACTAGTTGACCTTAAGGAGAGGGAAGCAGTCCTTTAGGTAGGCGTTGTTGAGGTTGGTGTAATTGACGCACATTCGCTACTTCTCGGACTTCCTCTTGACTAGCACTACATTTGGTAACCAGGTTGAGTACTTCTCCTCCCTTAAGAAGCCAACCTTCAGCAGCTTTTGCACTTCTTCCTTGATCGTAGCCTACCAATTTAGGGTAAAGTATCTCTTTTTCTGCTTGATAAGTCGCATAGTGGAGTTGATATTAAGGCTATGGGTTGCTAGATCAAAAGAGATTCTAAGCATGTCTGACGTCGATTAAGTGAACCTATTTGAGTTGGGCCGCAAGAGAAAAATTATCTCATTCTTCACCTTGGAAGGAGTCTTAATCCCAACTTTAGTAGTTTGGTCAAGAGAAAGGCTAATCTACACTTCCTTGGTTTTTTAGCTCAACTCACCTCTCTCGATCGGCTTCTACTGCAAACTGGTCTCTAAAGCGAAGACTCCATTGACTCTGATGGCCTTGACATAGAGCTCTTGGGAGAGCTTCTGGTCACATTTGCATATTCCCACCCCTGTCAGGGTTGGGAATTTGGCCTTCAAGTGAAGGTAGGATATGATGACCCTGAACGTGTTCAAACTTGTTCTTCCCAAGACAACATTATAAGGGGATAGGTAGTCGATCATGACAAACTCCATTGATTGTTGTACAATGTTGTTGTCATCACCAAGCTCCATGTCGAAGGTAATGATTCCTTTGGCTTAAATAGTG
This sequence comes from Lumnitzera littorea, assembly GCA_024138015.1. NCBI lineage: Eukaryota > Viridiplantae > Streptophyta > Magnoliopsida > Myrtales > Combretaceae > Lumnitzera > Lumnitzera littorea. Next base: position 10,882,278 of record JAMXBB010000002.1, read on the forward strand.
CTCCTATTAAAGCTTATGAGATTATGGTGGTATGGCTTCATCTTGACGGGTAGCTTTTTCCTCATCCTTTTATATGTGTAGAGGAAGAGGATGTCAGTGGAGCTGTCGGTATCCACCATAGTTTTAAAGACCTCGAAGTGCGTGATCTTCGCTCTAATGACTAAGGCATCTTGATGGGAGGTGTTTACCCCTTGCAAATCTTCGTTGGAGAAAGAGATCGAAGTGTCTAACTTTTGTCTCTTCTCCCTTACTGCTAGCACCTCAGACAGGGCATTAACCGAGCCATTAGTGCTTAGCCGTTCTTCAGCTAAAAGCATTCATCAGTAGTATAGCCATGGTTACCATAAAACTAACAGTATTTGTTTGAGTTTTGACAACTGGAGTTCTCTTTCATCTTAGGGGGTTTCTGTAGTACGTTCCTATGTTTCACCTCGAAGTAGACTTGAGCAATTGGTTTATTCAAAGGAGTATGCTATGTGTAGATAAGAGGGGAGAGTTGGTTTCACTCGGCCCGGGGCTTCTTGTTGTTTGAACCCTCCCCCTTTGATCTGCTTAGCGCCCTGCCGCCGAAGTGATCTTTAACGAACAATCTCTCCTTATCCTATTTTTTACTCGACTTCTAATGGTCAGCGTTACGCTTGGCACGAATATTATTCTCTTAGTCTATGTATTTCCAGGCCTTATTCTAGAAATCAACTAAGGTCTTTGGCTTACTCTTCGTAAGCGATCAGAAGAAATCTTCCGAAGGTTAGTTGTCAAGCTGAGAGGCATGTACATCAACTCCCTTGTCTATTTGAGGGATCTCGACCATGGCATTGTTCAATCGGGCTACAAATTCATACAAGGTGTCATGCCCCAAACCAGAGAGTTGTAACAATCTCGTCATATAAACCAACCTATGCTAGAAGCTAACCGCCTTAACTGCTAACGTAGATATAGCTTATACAAGGCATTCACCACTCCACTGCTTGGAAGCGCCCATTTAATATCTGGTAGGAATCAACCAGTGGTATAACCTTTAAAAATAAATTCTGAAAAAAATATTTTTTACAACTAAATTTCACTAAAATCCATAGGCTTGTAAAGCGTAGAATAAATTTCATTAATTGAAAACTAAGGGTTACCTGAGGAGACCTTATTAGTTTTCTTACAAGTTAGTGCAGTCGATATTCCGAATAGAAATCTAGTCAGGTAAATCTTGAATCTCACTCCTCGATCCCGTTCTTTAGCCTTCTCATGAGTCTATTAAGGAAACCTACAAAACAACTACAGGGGAATGAGTAACAACTTGCTCGGTAAGTAAGATAGAGACAGTAACACATATTTGACATGAAGCAATCAAGGTTATCAAGCAAGTTTAGTTAGATGTAATGTATGGTCAAACAAATGCCATTGCATGACATTAATTAGTCGTCGTGAGATTCACGAAATTGCACCCACTTTAATCTGAGTTTCGAGAAATTTAACGCTACGCACTCGCGAATTTGGTTACCAAACCGGAGCTTGTGCAATGGAGAACACGCTTCTCCTGAAACTACTTTCAAACTACTGATCTCAACCTAGCCATGACCTCCTCTCCTATCAGTTAGTTTGACTCAAGGTGGGAAGATGACCATTTTTGCTATCCTCAACGAATGTGACAATGTTTGGCCTACATTTCCTAATCGTTTCTCCTAATGGATTGCAATGCAAGTCTGGTTAGTAGTTAAGTCGAGTTTATGTTAGATTATTTTTTAGGTGATCAAGCAAATTCAAATAGTTCAAAGCATGTAATATCATAAAGCAATTAACACATCAATCCAACACTCAAATAGTACAACAGTATTCAAGCACATATGCTGCATGTGCATAAGCAACTAAATTACAACCATAAATGAAACATATACTAAGGTCTCCAACTATTCTTAACAATACTTCAAAGTACGACAAAACATTGATCTCATTTACCTGGATACTGATGCTTATTCTCCTTGTGTATTTGTCTTGCCTTGTCTTGCCTTGTCTTTCTTTATTATCCCTAAAATTTAATATAACATCTTTAGTTCATGTCCATTACATAACATATGTGTTCATCGTGGATATTTAAGTATATTTCCAATTATGTTAGGTAAGTTTTTTTAAGGTATTTATTAAATATTAGTTAAAGTAGGATACCTTTTGACAAAGTTTTCAACTTGATACAAATTGCTACCCAGTGGTTTCTGATCCAGGTTCTAACTTCAATAAATTCTTAAAAAGTATAATTAAGCGACTTTTTGATCTATTCTTCGACTCCCAATGATTCAATATTCAATACCAATCGTCTTTAAACTTTTAATTGTTTTTATATCCTGCATCTTCCATTGAACAACTTTTTGATTGAGGTTTTGACCTAATGTTGTGGTATGAGCTATAGTCCAAGTGGCTTTTGACTCATGTTCTGGCTCTGATAAAGGTATGAAATTCATATATAAACTACTAGCTAATCTACTGTCGAACTCCGAATGTGGTTAAGGATATCCAACACTAAACAACATTCTGACCCAATTTCTAACAAAGTTTCTAACCATCAGTCCAAAGTTAGATTTTTATTTAGTAAGTTCCCGACTTACAACTTGTCTCAAGAAATATGATAGAGTCTAAATATAAACCACTTTTGGATATAAATTCCATTATTCACACCAAATTACATTTTGATTTACTTTCTGACACAGTTTTTTACCTTGCTCCTACTGGTATATATAACTACTTCACATATATTCCACTTACTTTGCATTTCCAGAAGTGTACACCCTGCATAACCAATAAGTATCACCTCAAACTTCAATCATCCACTTCCTTTCTCCATTATACCATCAATTAGTTTACAATCTTATTAAACACTTGAAAAATCTAACCTTAAATCACTAAATACCCACTTTTCCTTATAAATTATCCTTCCCAAATTCATATTAAACCACTCTCAGCTACTGTTTGGGGGGAAATTTAGGGTATACCATAATTTTAAAATTGTCATCAATCATTTTTAATAAATACTATGTCCAGCGCACTGTTTACATAAAAATGGAATTTTCTAAAAAATCTAACAACTTAATTCCAGAAATTTGACCACTCAACATCATAATATAACATTTTAGGAGTATGTTAATAAAATTTCAAGTCAAAACTACATGAATTGGTCTTTTAAAAACCCGATTTAAAATCGTTGCGTAAGACGTTTTTCTCAAGGACCCCATATCTACAATAAAAAATTTGAAATTTTGATTAAATATTTAAATTCCTTATGCAAAAATAAGTGTGGAAACTAAATTTCAAAATTTTTGGAGTTCGTTTGCTATTTTTCCCAAATTTTTGTTAAAATCATGGAAACTGAGCACTCACTGAGAATATAAAACTCCCACCACTAGTGGGAGAAGAGGGTTTGTTGGCCAATCTAGTCTCCGACCACTCCTTCATGCCACCATATTGTTTCACTTCCAATTGGTTATCTTCTTTAGGATCTCACAAATCCCCTCCTTTGTACACTATTTTTTTCTAATTCTGTTTTCTTATTTTCTCTCTCTAATTTCTCACTCTAAAAATATTTCTAACCTTATAGCTGACTAAGCTTTTTTCAAAATGATCTTGATTTTTATAGTTTTTTTTTTATTATTATCTTTGATTTTTCTAACCTAAAGACATGTGGAAAAGTGAAGATTGAGGTGTCTAATTGTTAATCTCCCTCTTACTCATGCATATCAAATTATTGCCGTGCCTAAATTGAAGTCTTTTGGTTGTTTAATAATTTTTTAACCATTTTTCCCTTTTTTAGTAATTTATTTAGTGAGTTTAACTTAATTTCGGATATTTGCAATAATTACCGGTACATATATTTATATAATTATTATACCCGATGTATATACATATATTTTATATGCAATATTAATTATATTACTTTTATAATTTATCTTTAAGTGTTTGTTATTTTTCGAGATCCAATTCGCGCGTTATCGATAATAATAATATAGTAAATTTATACGATTTTAGTTATATTTTTAAATTCCAAGCTTACAATAACTCCTCGTTTAATCTCACGAAACCGCTTGTAAACTTTTAACTTAATTAAGTTACTTTCCTAAACGTTTTAAATCGATTACTGAACCTAGTTGCATTAATACAAATCTCACACAAGGTTACGCCTTTACTTTGCCTAATTAGATACAAGGACAGTATGTCCTTGAATGGGGCTTTGCTAGCCTTAAAGTGGAGGCTAAACTTTCACACCAACTGATTAAAGGAGTTGATGGAGTTATCGGGCAAGTAGTTAAACCACATCTGTACTACTTTCCTTAGAGTATTTGAAAAAACTTTGCACATTATGGTGTCCCCATGATTATGAAGGTTCACGAGGGTATGGAAGTGGATGAGGTGATCATTAGGGTTACTTGTGCCATTGTATTGGTCTAGGGTTAGAAGCTTACTATTAGGAGGCAAGACTCCGTCTTGGACACCCTTCTTAAAGAGGGTTTTGTTGCTGGCAACCAACTTAACATCGCCAACTGCCTTGTTTCCTTACTGCTTAAAGAGCCTCTTCATGATTACGTAGAGCTCATTAAGGTTGGCATCATCGGTCGGACAAGCTCGGCACTACAGAGTACACTAATACTCCCTAGGAGTCGACCACTTGCTCATTTCTTGCTAAGGCTTAGTCACGGGTGGCCACAAACTAGGCTACCTACTCTTACATCGAGGGATTGAGTTGTTGATCCTTGCCATTCAATTTCTACTAAAGGTGGTTGTGTTACCTAGTGTAGATATCAGAGGCTTCAAGAGGGTGAATTTGTGCACTATGCCTCTTGGCTTCTTTAAGGTGAACGCAAAGAAGTCTGTTCTAGGCAATATATTCCTCTACTATGCACTTCTCCTGTATTTCCCTCGGAAAGGGCTGGTTCTCAACGGGTTAGTTATTCACCAACTGATGGTTGTCAAGGTTATTAGCGTGAAACATGATCTTCACGAGTGGTGTTTGGGGGAGAACATTTAACGTGTTTAGGCGGGAATTAGGATCAAGTTTCTCAAAAACGATGTAAAATGTCGTCTCAAAGATCTTGCCGGTATTGACTAAAGAAGAATTAGACTTCACATAAGTGGTAAAGCTTGCGAAAGAAAACATAGTGAGGGAACGCAGGGAAGTTGTCCAATATGACTAGTTTGATTCTTAAGTTAATTACGAATATTTAGAGAGAATGAGAGCTTGAATACAATTAGCAAGTTTAAATGTGCAAAGTATCAAATAGTTTATTATTGTGCGATGATCTAGTATTTATAAGAAAACGACACCATCAGTTGGAGAGCGATTAGTGGGAAAAGCTATTTCCACAAGTTTTGGAGAGTGAGATTATGGTCTCCAATGTGTTTTGAATATATAAGAAGTGGTTACTTAACTTGGTCTCTTAGTTTTAGTTAGAGTCTTTTAATCGTTAGAGGTCTCCTTTAGTTGGTTGGGTCATGTTTTGGGCTTGGATCAAGGACAACCGATCATAGCAATGAGCCACATCAGGATTAAAATGGGTTTGAGGAGCTCATATCTAAAAGCTTTATCAATAATAACACAATTTCCTTCTTGTAATTTGAAAAAAGAAAAATTGACAATACTACGTTATCTAGCAGCTTAACTGGTTTGAAATTAATAAATATTAAGGGTAGGCACAATTCAGCTCGGTACGGTTTGTCCCCTTTTATCAAACCGAACATAATAGAACAGTTTGGTTTGTTTAGAAGTTGAACCTAATAAAACGGTTTGATTTATAAATTTTTTAAACCTAATTAAAATCAATTCGGTTCAGTTTGATTTATGGTTTAAACCGTTTATATCAAATTTTTACTAAATATTTTTATTTCCAAAAAATATGAAATTTTAAATAAAATTTACTCAACTTAATTTTAATAATTAAAATAAAAATATGATAAAAAATAATAAGATATGAAAAATTTGATGAAATTTATGAAAATTGATGAAAAAAATAAAAAGATACAAAATAATTACATAAAATTTTTTTATTTAACTAAATAATTTCATTCGATTTAAAAGAATGATTTGATTTATTTTTCTGAATTGAACCACGAACTGTTTATATATAATGATATCGAACCGTAAATCGAATAATTCATAAACAACCAATTTTTCGGTTTCAATCGACGGTTGGTGATTCTTTTCTTAACCCTTATAGATGCTCTGGTTTTCACTGTCTACCGCTACTCTCCTTCCGCCATCAATGGAAACCGCGGAGCCTCCTTCCGCCGCTGAGCCGGAGGAAATAACCGTCTCGTTACCTCGCGGCGGTCCGATATACTCTCCGCATCTCGTTGGACCTCTTTCTAGAATTTACGATTTCGAAGTCACCGTTCTTCAACTCCTTCAGGTACAGTACACTGCACTATTACACATTCTCACTGTTTATTCAATAACATGCGAAACCGATCCTTTAGCCTTCATATCGCACAGGAATTGAAGGCCGAAGTTTCTCAGGATGATTCGCCTGAACAGCACGAGGAAGATATCTCGTAAGAATTATATTTTTGGATTGAATGTCTTCCAATTAGGGTTCGCGGAGGTCTTGACTTTTTTTTATGTAACTGAAAATTGCGTTGTATATAATGAGAATGAAGATTGAGTACTTAAGATTGTATTTTTATTGTATCATTCCTTTTTTGTATTTTTTTTTCCCTGTTGTAGCATATCCACATCACAAAAGGGCTTGTTTAAGTATTGTCTCACGGTGAGATGGATATAATGCTTCTTTTGTATTAGGGTTTGGACAAAGTTAAGATGTTTTAAAGAAATCTGGGTCACGGATTAGAATTACATGAGGACAACAATTCAGTGGACGGGAGGGAGCTTTTTTATGGAATTAAGTTTTGGGCTTTTATCTCCCACCAGGCTACTTCTTCTACCTACTCGATGTGACTGGTGTCAGAATGAAAAAAATTTCTCATTTGGTGGGGATGGAAAAGGTGCTAATTATTTTAGACTAAACGGAGTGATACAATTGAAAAAAACAAAAAATTTCAGTGCTCCCACCTCGTGCACGACTGGCCCAATTATGATGACACGAATCTTGGTGCAAGCAAAGCAAATGGTGTTATGTATTTTAAAAAATATTAGGGGGAGGGAATCTTGGTGTGCATGGAAGTGGTGTTGTGTTTTTGAGAAGATATCTACTGCATCTCAGATCTAGTTATGATACACTTCTTGAAAGTTAATTTCTCTGAAAGAGGTCTATAACATTGAGATCCTTAATAAAGGTGGTTGAAATATGTGATGGATGTTGAACACAAAAGAATATGTTATGGAGAAACTTTTGATAGATATATACGTAACTCTTATGTCTATGCTTACCCAAAAACGTCCTGTTCTGAGAGATACTTTTTGACTAGAACCTGAGGCTCCCTGATTAACTTAATTTTATGTGCTCTCTTAGTATCTTTGTATGCAAAGAGTCAAGTGATGCTAAAGGAAAAATCTACATTTACATTCTGTTTTCTGGAGGATTTGATCCGTTGCCTTTCCGGTAATGATTGGAGCTATTTTCTGTAGGGTTGATGACCTTAAAGTTTTCAGTGATGAACAATTGGTGGGTATGGCCATGGAGGAAGCTGTTAAAGTAATCTTCTTTTTCCTGGTTTGCATTTGTTAATATACCATCTGCCCATGATGGATTCCTAAGATAGGATTTTATTATGCAGGGAAGAGAATATGACAGTTGTTCTTCTCCACTTCCAGGAGACCAGACTCTTGCAGGGTAAGTATGCTGTTCGGCTTGCAATTTGGTTGAAGTTATTGCTATGCCTGTTCTGACATATTTTCTGTAGTGTATTCAGATCTTCCACGTGTAACTGCAAAACTGGTCATAAGGCAATTATCTTTCTTCTAATTCTATGCCTGACAAATTTGCACTTACATGAAATCAGTCATTAGGAGTTTTCCTCCTGTTTGTGCACCATCTATGTATACCCTTGCTTTTTTTGGGGTAATTATATATACACTTTAGTCAAAGCATAAAACCTTGAATCCAAAGGAAATGTTAGTCAACTATTCCCATTTATCTGTCATAATGTTCGATAACAGTTGACTAATGATAATCACATGGGCTACCATTCTTGTTGCTATATGTTATGTCTTATTGAGCCTAGGATTGGTGGGCAATTCATGTTGATAGTAGTTTCTGGCTTTGCTTTGTGTCAGATTAATGTTGACATTAGAAATTTATAATACTGATAATAGCAGTTGTAAGTAATTAATTCATTTATTAGGTGTCAGATTTGGTTAATGATTGGATTTTACTTGTGTTATGTTATTTTATTTTCTTTGCCCCCATAATATCTCCACTTGGATTGGGTTTGAGCCATGTTATGTATCTTTCTATGTATTGCCATCTCTTGGGTTGAGCCAATAGCAGGATGAACCCTGGCTGTTTCTTGTTTTATTAAGTTTAGAATTTTATTAGGAATAAGAAATTTTTAATGCGATTTTTCTTGCCACTTTATTTGCTTTGTCTCTATTAACGTCTTGTTTAGTCAACCAAAGGCTATGTATATGAAAAATTGCGTTGCCCCATGTGATATGGAGTATTATATTATGCCTTTTGCTTTTCCTATGTAAGATTATAGTATAATTACCTCTTTTTAAGGGTATGGATCATGGATTAAGTGAAATTGCACGGGGTGCTGTTTTCTATCGTTTTTCCCTTCAAATCTTCTGAATATCCAGCATAAAAATGAATGTTGGGTCTGATATCAATACTACCTGAAGTTTTCAAAGGTATGGTTTGCATACTACTCTATCTTTTGATGTAGAGAAGGATGTCATGGAGTATCAACAGAGGAGCATGAGTTGTTGGAAAGCTCTTCAACTGAGGGTGATGCCTCTGCCAGATGTCTTGATGGCTTTCCCTCTCAAAGCCCTTCTGAAACTGTAAAGCAAAAGGATATACAGAAGAAAAGGAAAAGAACGAGAAATAATCAAGTCCTTGAAGTAAGGCAGCTTTTCTCTCATCCCCCTGTTTAGCTTCATTTTATTTCCATCCCTTTCTTTTTGTCATTTTCTTTGACTGCTTCTTGATCCTGTTCTATTGGTTGTACTTTTCTATCCTTATTAAGTAATTTAGTTGGATCGCTTGAGTTTTAACAGTTTTATGCCACCTGTCCAGATCAATGGAATTGGAAAACTTGCAGAAGTCATGAAGATTAAGGACAAGCAAGAAGAAGCCAGAGCGGTAGCCAACACCAAATTGCATTCATTGAGGTTTGTGCTCTTCTGTCTGTAAAGGGGGGCTTATAACTTTTGGGATGTCGACTTAGATGTCTCTTTCTGTGTTGCAGTGCAGTTTCCAACATCAAAAAGAGTATAAGCCTGCCTGCGCCTATGGAAAATGTAGAGAAGCTGACAACTATAAGGTCAACCAATTGCACTGTAAAGGTATGCTCTCCATTTGCCAATGTCCTGTGCTTGTGATAATTTAAACACTCACCCTTGTAAAGGTATGCTCGCCATTTGCCAATATCCCATGCTTGATATAATTTAAACACTTACACTTATTTAATAATCAAATAATTTTTTTTTTAAATAGAAAAGTGGAATAGTGGAACTGTTAGGTTTCTTTTTTCTTTTTTTTTTATTTTTGGAATTATTAAATTTGCAAACATGCAATGTGCTGGTTTTGTATTACCTGCTTTCTAAATGTATTTTCTTACTTTGCATTCTTTCTTTGACAGATTAATCAACTTTGATAACCTAAAGTAACCTATAAGTTGAAAGAGTTTCCTCCAAATTATAGAGGGAAGATGAATCATGGTTTGGAATACATATCTGTTCTTTTACGATATGCATTCTTACTATGAATGGTTTGTTTTGGATAAAAAATGATTAATTTTTTAAGAAGGATTTTTAGGCTTATTTTTCTCCATATCGATCCTTCTTCAGTATGACCAGCTTGTGGGGCCTGAGCAAAGTTTCTTTTTTATTCAGAGCACTAACTGTTGTATGGGTGAAGGCTGTACATAACAATGTTCATAAAAAGTAAGAAGAATATTGATCTTAGAGTAAGAGACTGCAACGACAGTTCGATGCATAAGCCTTAACTTGTATCCAGCCAATACATATGATTATTTGAAATGCAGGTCATTATGATCTTACTTTATTTGGTGGCAGTATTTGTTGCCTTTATATGTTCATTTGTTTATTTGTGTGGATAAGTATATTTGTTATTTGACAACTTCATAGCTATCCTTCTTCATGGCAGGTGAAGCCATCGGATACTCAGGCAGCTCATTCTACTGATATTGTTTTGTGTGTTGAGGTTTATCATAATCGCAACAAAGGCATCAAGGTATCCTCCTATTCCCATCTGTAGTTTTGCTGATGATCATTTTTTTCAATTTAAATTCATGGACAGAACACAATGTAATATTAGACAAGACTGCTTTTTTCATGTCCATTTGGCTAGGTGTTTTTCCCATCTTTCCACTGACATTTTCATCTTATTAGAAGACATCACCTTAAAATTGCAACTCATAAGATAGATGTGAAGGTTAGCTGTCCCAAGTGCACCCTAAGAATCCATTGTTATCATCACGTATCCCTTATTGCGATTGAGTGCATGTGCGCATGTGTGTGTGTGAGAGAGAGAGAGAAAGAGAGAGAGTGCATTTGGGTTCAAATAGGGTAGAGCATAAATCAACGCAATTGCACTAAGGTAGCGCTTGGTTGTTAAAACTGGGTATGATAAGAAATACTAAAGAGAACAAGCGCAAGGAGTACATGATAGTATAGTATTGTTGTATGATATTTGGTTTGCATAATATCAAATATAGATTTTGTGATGTACTATGTTTGATTTGTATAATATCGAATATAAATGTTTATGATGTCATTCGTTTGATAAACGTAAGTATTAGACTCAATATTAGATTTTAATGTTTACACCCTCTATATTATCTAATATTTATTTAATTATATTTTTATATGATTTAAAAAGTACAAACTTTAAAATTTTCTAATATATATATCTTCAATATTATCTAATATTTATTTAATTATATTATTATCCTTAATTCTTATGGTTTTGTCTAGTAAAGTTAATTTTTGTATTATATTTTAAATGAGATCAACTTTGAGCATTTTGTTCAGTTCTTTAGGTCTTTTTTTAATCCTGTAATTAAACTCAAATTGCAAATTAAATATTGGACAAAAGATTTTATCTAGTCCAATCACACAAATTTTGTGCAATCAAACGATACCAAAGAGAACAGCACAAGGCATGTCGCTTTTCCCATGTTTGCTTTGTCAAGTGCATCAATATGACTATTGTATATTATGCACAAGTACCAAATTAGGCATAGCAATTTTGTTAGTTATGCCCTTTGTGTTCTCAATTTATTAAACAACATTTTCGCCATACTGTTAATGCCTCACCACCATCACCATTGATGCTGCCACCGACATTCCCACCACCAAAACATTGCTGTTGTAGCAATGGTGCATTAGTGGGTTGAAAGTGGCATGTTTGATAAAGAAGTGGTGGTGGTGGTGATAGTAGTGCAGCAATGGCAAAAGAGGCAGTGTGATGGTCATGTTGCTATAGTGGTGGGGATGGTGGTGTAGTGGTATTGGCAATGCTTATGCATGAAGTTTTGAGGTAGCAATGGCGGCGGTGGTGGAAATGCATGAGTTGTGGAGGATGGTAATGCAGCTGTGTTTGTGCAAGTGTGAAGGTGACTTCTTGGTAGTGCACTAGTGGTATTGATGGTGGGGTTGATAGTGTGGTGGCACCAGTAAATGGGAATGAGATTGCGATGGTGATAGTGAGGTCATGACGGGAAAGAAACAGAAAGGTTATCTTTGTTTGTCGAGCTTCAAGATTTTTGTAAAACAAATGAAAGGGACCAGTACCATGAGATGGATTTTTCAAGACTAATTTTGTAAATCAAACAAGTCAATGTAGGTTTTGTTCTATTACCATAAAAAATTAAGGACAAAATATTACCAAAGGGAAGTGGCTTGAATTGGTCAAATTGTGATTTTGGGTTTGAGTGGTGACTCTTAACTTTGGCATGGGACAAAGCTCACATGAATGATTAAAAGCCATGCACTCAAATATACCAGATCTATGGTTTAGCACCTGTATACTCTGAGAAAGAAGGGGATAGAAAAGGAGAGGGAGAAGGAAAAAAGAATACTAAATATGTTTATCCTTAAGATGAGAGTAGAACATCAAATCTATCGATCAAGCCACAGAAACTGAAATGACTAAATTATTGAAGTAACAAAAGTTCATAAAAAACAGCTTAGTGGAATATGAAAAAAATCTTAACATGTAGTTCACCCAATGAAGTCCTTTGGAGATATTTAGTTGCTTTATCAAAATATCGGTCAATGGTAAATTTGTAATCATATATTGTGAATTGTGAACAAATTTACCTCTTTCGTAAGTATAAGGTTATTTTCTCCTCTGATTTTATGGTAGTATTCTTTTGAGGATGCTTTGGCCCTTCTGCAAATTTTCCAATCATGAACAGCCCATTATTTATGAAATCATGGGTTACCGGACTAAGCCTATCGAGCCTATTTTAAGAAATTTGACTTGAATTTATGCAACAAAAAGGTGGGTAAGAATTTATGTAGATATAGATTGATATGTTGGTAATCATAGGGGACAATAACATTCACCTATATGACGGCCGTATATCCTTCTTGAGATGAATGAAATTACTTATTTACCCAAGAAGAAATAATAATAATTTTCACCTGTACTTGCATATTTTATGCATTTATTGCTGCTATGTGATGCTGTAGTTCCTCTAGTAATTTCCTGTCTGCTTTGTTATTTTATTATCATTATATCCATGCAATGCTTCACAGCTTTCAGGCCTCATCTTAAATGCCATGTTTCCTTATGTTGTGTATCTGACATTTTTATGTACTTGGGCTTCTAGACACAGGAATTCTTGGTTCTAGGGCAACAAATGTTGACCGAACTGAGAGACATGATATCTTGCACAACTGACCTGAATGTGAGAAAGGCTGGCATGCACGATCCTTCTGGATATTTCCTCATAGAAGTAACTGTTTAAACCCCCAAATTTCTTCGTAAACTAGTTTTAATCACTGACATTGTAATAACTTTTCAACCTTTACAGGATCTCTTCTGCAATGATTTGAGGGATCCTTCTGCCATCAATTACAGCGAACCCATTCTTGAGTGGCTTAGGAATTCTAAGGAAGAAGTTCTTAAGAAATGGGAGTGCATAGTAAATGGTGAGCTGCAACAGAAGCAGAAAGCAGTTATTGGGGATGTCTCCATGCAATTACCTAGGTTCAGATCTGTGGAAATGCAAAAAACACGATTTTATGACCTCAGGTTTCAACTAGGTGCTGGATACCTGTACTGTCACCAGGTAAGCAGATTTGTTTTTCTTTTTCCTTTGTTTTCGCTTTCATTCATCTGTATGCCACCCCAGTAATAATGTACATTGTCTGAACTGCATTTTTTATCTTGTCCAAACATTGGACATGGATGTCTGCTATCTATATGCAAGGGTGTCCATGATACAATCCTAAAATAGAGTGATATGAATGTGTTAGGGAGTGTGTGTTTTTGACTAATATCTTGTAAAGATGATTGGATAGAAGCCAAGGTTGCCTCAATTCTAGTAATTGAAGCCTTCATTAACGTGATATTAGAGATGGAATTCTTATCTACAGTAACGATCTGTTATTGTAATTTATGTAAATTCTCATTCAATTCATCTTTTATCAACGTAACATTGTGATCCAATGATTCTAGGCTTTTCTCCAAATTATCAACCCTAGATTCCATTCTAATCATATCTAATCACATGTGATTGGGAATTTTCCACAAACGGCGCCAATTGATACATTCTAGGGTTCACAATCAATTGAAATCAACAAATTTAGTCTTACTTGTGTAGAAGTAGGATCTTGCGAAGGAAAACACCTCAGTAGGCCTTTGCAAGCTACACTGCTGCAATTCTTCAGGAAAATAAATCATAACAGACAGTGTTTCTGACTTTCAAGTTAAGATTCCAACTAACTACTTAACTAACTCCCAATAATTCCCTCTTAGCCACTATTTATAGTATCTTTATCTTGTACAGTTACTATTCTGCCCTTAGCAAATACAGGACAGACAAATACAGCAACACTACAGCCACGTCACAGCACACACTGTGACTCACACACAACACTACACAGTGCACATCATGGCTCACACATACAACACAACATACTACAAACTGTACAACACATACAACAGAAAATACACACTCCCTAACACATTAATATCACTCTACTTTAGGATTGTATCAGTCCATGTGAAGCTTCTGCATGATTTTGTCTTTTAGTCAGCCTCACAATTCTATAATAACAGAATAATGCATTTTATGTATTATTGAACAATGATAATTATGGTACAGGGAGACTGCAAGCATACAGTTGTGATAAGGGACATGAGGTTGATCCATCCAGAGGATATACAAAACCGAGCAGCCTATCCAATTCTTATATTTCAACATAAATTTCGTGCAAAAAAATGTGATGTTTGTGATATTTACAGAGCCACGAGGGTTACTTTAGATGATAAGTGGGCAAAAGAGAATCCGTGCTATTTCTGTGAGAACTGCTACTACATGCTTCACTACTCTGAGAATGGGCTTTTGCTGTATAACCATACTGTGTACGATTATCATCCTGACTAATATGTATAGCATATTTGTTGGTTCATGAAACTGTGGATCTTTCATTGATAATTTCAGCTTAGTCTGATCATAAGACATAGGAAATGGATCTTGCAGGAGCCGGATTTTGACATGATAGTGTATACTTAGTTGATCATGATAGAGTGCAACAGCGAAATGGGATCCATATATCCTACTTGGTATAGTGGGAACAAAAGCTTGAGTATTTGTTGTTGTAGAGTGATTATCGATTGAACATAGAGTTCCGTTGTGAAATAGGATGTAAATTTCATGCGAGTCTTCTATAGGGCAGGCTTGTAATGTTTTAGTGTTTATTGTAGATTTTTCTACAAGTACTGTAAGACATTGAAAAACGGTTCCTCCTATGAGGAATTGTTTCTGCAGAGTCGATCATGATGTGCAGAGCCTATTGACACATAATCTACGCATGCACAATATACACGTACCTGCATGCAAGCGCGTGCACACATTTATGATTTTGTTCTTTAAAATTAATGGAATGCTAATATTATCCTGTGCCAAATTCTAAGCCGGGAATTATAATTATGATGTTGCGATAATTTTAATATTTACAGGATTAAGATAGAGGAGAGAGTTGAAGATGAAGGGACAAGAGTTGAAATTATGTTTACGGTTTTGATTAGTATGTGCTATCATGCGCTTCATTTGATCTTGTAAAAACTAGCATTGTACACGGATGATGCTCAAACAATCAATGGGATGATATAGGGAGGGATTATAATGGAGGAAGATGCATTGTCAACAAGCTTTAGAGTTATGATGACGAGTTAATAAGACAAGATAATCAAAGAGGAAAAGTTACTTTGGATTTAGGTAGTAGCCAACATAAGGAGGCACCCTAGTCCTCACATGACATTAGAGTCAGCTAAATAATTATAGGAAGTATGTAGGTGATGGACCTTAAATATAGAGCACTAATGTTAAAGAAGGTTATCCCTTAATAATATAACATAAATATTGATTTTCTAATGAGGTAGATCGGGATTGAATCTCTATTCATTTAGGCAGTAATGTGGTTGGTTAAAAAATAAATAAAGAGCACTAATAATAGGTATTTATAGTACATAACGATATAAAATCATCTTTTAGTTGAGGTCAATTGGACTCATAAAAGCATAACCATCATAAGTTTAAGAAAGAAGTCAAAAGAATTTTGGATACCCATAGCTCAAAATGGTTAACATTTGAGCTTACCAAGAAATTGTAGAATTAAGAGAGCGTAAATTAATTATATTATATTCTGAGTCCATTGATTTAAAACTCTCCAAGTCATTTCCACTAATTCGGATAACTAACCGTTATTGACAATGGGCCTAGCCCATCAACACATTATCAAATATTTGTCCATCTACAATCAAATCAAGCATATACGTCGAACCAAAAAAAAAAAACATTTACCTTGTTTAAAACGCATCATAGGAAACGACATTACTAAATTTGACTGGAAACGGGAAATTAATAGATTATGGAACTAAATATACAACAAAGTTTGCAGCAATGAATTAATTATCTTTCACATATTATTATCTTTTTTGGTAAGATTAAAATATACAAGTGATTTTATGTATGCAATTTGGAAACCATCTGTCCATTGCCATGCCCAGTAATTTCAAAGTATCAGCAAATTGATCTCTTTAGCCACATGAAGTAAAACAAACTTAATCTTCCGACCGACCAACGTCGAAGGAAATCTAAATGCTTGATACCCACAAAGAAGATTCTAATGAAATAACTTCGAAAATAACGAAAAAAACCCTCATTTATTTATAAACTACAATGATTAGCAAACGATTTACAGACGGGTGGTTTTGACTTAGAACATTGAATTTCGACACCCTAAAGGTTAAGCAACGTGTTAATCACGTCTTAATCCTGCCTTGAATTAAACAATTTTACTACCTCAACCATGATTAAGTGCACTTGTAATTAGACGTTTTTCTTTTTCTCTTCTTTATTTTTTAATTTATCTTTTGCTTTAATTATATCTTTATATATTTATTTTACGAATCTCGTTAATTGACCATTGAAATTCTTATTATATTAATCTTTATAATTATCTTAACGTGGTTAGATGATTGACTAAATGATCTGAAACATAGCAGGCTGGATTGTTCCAAATGAATTGTGTTTTTGATTATCCAAGAATTTGGTTATAGGTAAAGCTGTTGCAGCAAAGTATGTGTTTTCTATACGTGGATTAAAAGTTTGTAACAGTATAAGAAACTTGCTCGCGGAGGATTTCACTCATAAGATATTGTAATGTTATTATCACATGATCTCGTGATAAATATATATATATATCTCTCTCTCTGTATATATTTAAATAACTACAGTCACGAGATCTATACATTTGGTATAAGTTGTCTCTATTTGGAAGTGGAGACCAAAAAAAAAAAAAAAAAAAAACCTACAGAAAGGGTAAGATTAAATCTTTAAGAGACATAATGATACATTATTTTATTGGAAAAATCTCGTCCAAAACTTTAAATAATAATCCAAAAAATAACATAATTTTCTTTAAGGAAAAAAAAAATATATAAATACATATATATGGTACGTTTATTGTCATTTCCCTTATCATAGTTGTCTCATCAACCCTGATTATTGTAGGAGTCTGATTTTTCACGGCTCACGACCATCCAATAATTAGACGTGTGTATCAAATCTATGACATGTTTGATACATATCATGGACGGGAACAATATCGGATATAACTTGACAGTTATAGTAATTTTTTTTACTGTCGGTATCCATGTTTTAGAGGATGATTCATGATCTAGCAAGATAGCGGCAAATCTCGCCATTGGCCCAGCAACATTTGCAAATATTGATACTTTTAGGTTAATGTCATATATCCATTCACCCTGAACATTTAATAAAAATCTGTCTTCTGTAGCTGGTTATACCATACCCAATCTGGTGTTATACCAAATAACGTTACACGACATGCTTTGGCTTGTTTCTAAATCCGAAAAATAACAATATTATCGTATTAATTAGTAATGATTTATCATGTATACACATTATATCACATATGTAACGTAAAACACAATATATCAATTTACTATATAATTACGTAACACAATAAACGACAATATATGTAATTACATCTATATACACAGATACATAAATATAATATTAGAGTTATAAATACGTTTAGATGCTCACGAATTACTTGAACTTAACTTACTTTAACCTTAACTTTGTTAAAGCTTAATTCTTAAAAGAGCCGAGTTTTTGTTTAAAATAAAGCTCATTTACCTAAATAAATTGAGTTCAAACTCACATTTAAATTCGAGAGTCAGCTTATGAGTAAATTTATTTATATTATTAACGAGTTGACTTACTAATAGGTTCACAAGTAAGCTTCTAAACAGGTTCACGAGCTAATATGTTATAATAAAAAAATCATATTATATGAAAGGAAATATGATATATGAATATAAGAATAAGAATAATATAATTAAAAAATTATAGAAAAAAAGTATATTTGAAAATTTTGAATTAGTATTGAGCTTTAATTCAAACTTGAGCTTGAGGTTGGACTCGTTCGACTTAACTCAAAGTTAATAATTTTTAAATGGATTGATTCTGGGTTTTCAAAAGCTTAGCTTAGCTTTGCTCCCCTCATTTATAGCTTTATATAATATTGTATTAGTCAATTTTATATTTATTATGTATTTTTATATGTATAGATATCATTGCTGGATTTTTTTTTTATTGTATGGCATAAAATTATATATTCTCTCTTTTATGTTATATATTGATAATTTATATATATGGTCAAAATAATATTTATAGTATATATGTTGTCTTTTTCTTTTTGGCGAGAATATATGTTATCTTTTTTTTTATATAGAAGATATATGAAAAATTCTCGCTTTATCTAATTCATTTTATTTTATCTTTATCTCCGTATATCCATACGTTTTCCAGAATTTTTACGGAGCTTAGAATTTATTGAATCTTTTTTCCGTTCTCAGACACAAATAAATATGTAAGACTGATTTCAATTAATCTGGAAACATTTTAATGGGCATCCAGCTATAAAGGAAGGACTTAAATTGTTCCCTAATATGCTAAGATATTGGGCATATAAATCCATTGCTAAAGCTCACGCTAACCATAACATAATGGTCATATATTTTTAGCTTAAAAAAATGCATTAATTATTCCACATATTGCGGGGTGTCAAGGCACGAGGAATATATCATCCATGCCTAAGCTATGGATGTTTGGCTATGTTTTTGTGAACTTAGTTTTTTTAATGAAGTTTGAATTACCGAAAAATATTCAATAGGACAACATTCTTAATTTCTTGTGGCGCATATCGCAAATACATATTAAACCTATTAGTGAAATGCAAATAGATCCAGAATAATCCAAACTTTTATATGTGTCATTAGGACTGTAAATGAATCGAGTTGAAAAGATATAGTGTTAAACTCGAATTCAACTTGAATGAAAAAACTCGAAGTTTGAACTCGATAGAATTTTAATTTATAAAGATTGAACTAATGAAACTCGATAAGCTCAATGAAACTCGATTAAGCTCATTTACACTCAATAATTTTAAAAGATGTTATAATAATAATAATAATAACAATTAAACTTAGCTCAAACTTCACTAATATTTAAACTCGACTAGAGTTCAATTAAGCTCACGAGCTTATTGAGTTGAGCATCACAAAACTCGAGCTCCACTTGATAAGCTATTTAAATAACTCGAACTTAAGCTTGACTTGACTATAACTGAGTCAAATTTGAGTAATTACTAATTTATGAGTAAGTGATAAGCTTTTAATTGCCTATATTTTATATAGTGAATTTTAGCGATTTTTTCTTAAAATTTGAATTTATTTTAAGAAAATGATACTTAATTAAGTAAAATTTTGATTTTTAGATTTTAGATAATCTTCAAAAGAAAATGAGAAAATAAAAACAAGTTCACTTAATTTGGAGTTAAATGAAGAAGTTATGCAATTTTGAAGTGATGTGACATGAGTAAATGACATGATGATATCAATTTAAGTGAAGAATTTTCGGTAGATAAGTGGAATGAACAAAAAGTTACATGACTTGGATAACACGACCATATCCCAAGTTGTGTCAGTTGAAGATTTAGAAAAGATTTAAGAAGATTTGTTGAGATTTAGCGTATCTCAAGGGATACGATCAAGTGATACAAATACGATAAATTTTACATCTTCTGTATAAACGCTCCTTTAAGGTTTTTATCAAAATTAATTAAACGACTTTTTGAGAGACTTAAAGGGGTAAAATACTCAAGAGAATGATGTACTTAAAGATTTAAGCTTTTTTTATTGATTTCAAGGCTTATTTTTTTGTTTCTCCTTTAGATTTTGTTCAAGATTATTACTTTACTGTGAATAGTGAGTAGATCTATTGTATTTAGGTTTTGTAGAATCTAAAATTACTAAGTAACGTTGGTTTTTTCTTAGATCTAATAAGGATCTTTAATTTTCTTGGTTTAATTATGTGAACTTGATTATTTCTTAGGGTATTAGTATAAAATCTAATATTGTGCAAGAGGATCAAGAGATTTCTTATATGATTAGATTTAAGTATATTTGATAAAGAGTCTTGCAAGTTTAGAGATAAATTATAAAGTTTTTCTAAATCTTGATTAAATTAGTTAGAGAATTCGTTGTTCTTTAATGCAATCTTATGTTATTCTCTTAAGAAGAGATTTTAATAGATGATCTAAAAATTAGAGTTAATAGACTTAAGAAAGTTATTAATTTTACTAGAAGATTCTCTTGATTAAGAATATTTAGGATTGAATTAGATAATCTTTAGTAAAGTCGCACATGTAATTTTAGGAGAAGCAAGATTTAGGTATGACATTAAATCTTGAATTAATTTATAATTGAATTACTTTCTCGTTAATTTCTTGAATTGAGTCCTAGTTAATTTTTAAATTAGTTTTAGCAATAATTTAGATTTACTTATTTAAGTTCTTGAGTTCAATTTTATTGATTAGATAATAAGGTGATAGTTAGTATTAGTACTTATAATTCTTATAGAAACGATACCTATTCTTTGAACTATATTACTACACAATAAGTATGCTTGCCTTACAACAGTAGGCTTATATCATTTACACCTTATACATTACTCTCTAAACCATCAATGAAACTGCAAAATTATTTCACAATATGCTCTTTTAGCAATGTCACTAATGGCTTTTAAAAATTTTTGGAAGGTAAAATCACACCTTAGAAGTTTGAGTGTTTCATCACCATTAGCGAGTGTTAGTTGGTTGGACTAATTTCAATGGGTCTTGTTGGATTGATTTTGGTATGGGCCAAATCCAAACGGCTCCTTACTCCCGAAGACCTACAAGAAAGCCCCATGTGGGTAGTACCACAAGGGCTCTTCGATGCTCAAATCAATAAGGAGGACAATAAGATAGAAATGAGAAACTAAGGTGGATGAGCACTTAAAGCTCAATCGGGGAATGCTCACTTGTAGTATGTATGTGTGTTCGGGTGTGGTATGGAGAGCACTTAACCTCTGATGGAGAATTAAGATCCGAACATGTTGGCTTCCTTCCTTTAATTATAATGAAGAGAAGTATGACTACCTAGATGCGCGTTGATTTGAGGAGTTTGTCAACCATGACTACACTGTTAGTTACGTCTGTAGATAGCAAGTCTGTTGTCCTCAAAGAATGTCGGAAGGATCAACTGTATCACAAATGTCAGATGTTAATTAATGAGCAGGATCTTGAGTAGAAGTATTGAGGATTCGTGCTTGATGGATTGAGTGTCTTGTTTAAGGAGAACCAGATGTTTGGTGGCTCGTATGGTCAAGGGTGTTCTATTCGCTTAGCCTAAGTAGGAGAGGGGAGAGCTCCTATTATTCTAAGCTTAATCGGCTTGTCGCAATGGTCTTTGCGTACAAGGGGGGAAGACTTTGGTCTTCTGCTTGCCTAAGTCCTCGAAAGGACAATTCCTTACGCTCTTTCCTTGGGGTTGGAGGCAAATGAGGAGTTTGATTGAGGGAACGATCATCTCTAGGGCTAGTAGACATAGCTAGAATTAGGCCTTGGGTTGAGCGAAAATCAAGTATCATTAGCGAGTGTTTGGTATATGGAGATATGTAAACTTCTTTTCCCTTTATTTTAGTCCTTTTCAACAAATGTTTTTTCAGTTTTGTATTTGATATGTTCAAATGTTCTTTACCTATTCTTAGAATGCTCTTCTTCATAAAATTTACTTCTTAGTATGATCAATAGTTATCTTATTCATTTTAGTAATTATTAATGATAGGATTTATTATCATTTTTCACATGTATAGCGGATTTTATAATAGGTGCAAACTCTCCCAATTTATGGCTTACTATATGATCTTTTAATTGCAGGGTGTGTTGACAGAAAATAAATTGCACGTATTGAATGGATTAGAGCAGGTAGGGTTCCTCTACAAACTATTCGAGCTAAATTGTTCCTATTCATTCCAAATTATTTATGCGGTATTAGACGTCAAAATTTAGATATTTAGAGGAGAATAAGAAAATTTACTATTCTATCCATTGAATTCATTCTTTTCCCCTTAAATCATAAAAATGAGCAATTCTAATTATATAGGGTCTAACAAAAATTTGATTGATAATTTTCTAAAATTTACTTGTTATGCTTAGCATGCGACTTGTTGGTTTTTTGAAGGATAGGACTAAAAGGAAAAAAGAAATAGATTGATGCCTATTATCAACTAGTACCTATAAAACAAATAACCAACTTATCAACTCACATTACTTGGATTAAAAAAAAAAAAAGGTCAAGATATGATACATTCATTGCACTTATCATTGTAGCAATTGAAATCTTTTTTTTCTTTTTCCTCTATTTATCTATAAACAATAGAAAAACCAATCTAATTATTGGTATAAGAAGTATGCAAATAAATGGAAGGATGAAAGAAAGAAAAAGAATATCAATAATATATGATTTCAATATATTAAAGTTTATGTTAAGAGTCATCTCATAACAAAAAGACAATATAATAAAGTATCAATACAGATTCATTTAAAGAGCTTTTAGAGTGTATTTATAATTACCCTTTTTCATTTTTATTTTATATATAATAGGACATAGTTCATGAGAATAAAAATGGTATATTTAGGGATGAGTGACTAAGTTGCATTTCGAGGTAAAAATGGGATGTGCATATCTTACAAGGATCTTGATTTTCGATCTCCTTTTATCTTTTGTTATATAGGTGACAATGTCTATGCTAGTTCTAAACCTCTTAACCTATAAACACGAACTCTTGCTTTCGCTTTTATTATTTAATAGATTTCCCCTTGGCGAAATCATAACTTACCCTAGGACTTTCTAGGATTTTCTTAGAACGTTTCACGACACTTTATTGAAATTAAAAATATGAGTTTTTCTTTTATTATAAGCAGAAATCCAAATACCTATTTAGACAAAAAAAAAAAAAATTGAGATAGATATGACTATTTGATTTAATATTATCCTGGAATAATGGATCATAAGTTAAATCACTTAGTTGAATTCTCATTATATTTTTTAAATATACTATATTTGTTATACATATCTTATATGCTAGGTTTATTGAGAAATTGTAGAGTACTTAAAGAACTTAAAACCTATAATAGGTAAAATATAGGTTCCAATATGGATAAAAAGTCAATCATGTAATTACATATCTTGAAAATTTACAACTAAAACCCATCCTGCGATATATATTACCCCTTTTTTTTTTGGGAGCTTATCTAATCATATAGGGTATGATCGGTTTGCAGGCGGCACAGGTTCTGATGTTGACAAAAATTTTTACTCTTGTAACACTCTATCCCCACTAAATTATGATATAAATAACAACATTAGTTTGATTTGGCCTACGTCTAACCAACTACTAATTTTCATTCTAAACCACCTTATTTTTTTTTTAGTAAAAATGTCCCTACGTGCTTACAATACAACAATATAGAAATTACGTTCTGTCTTTAAGAGGATAAACTAAAATATCAAGAGAGATTTGTTTATTAATTTTCATCTTAATTAATAGCATTGGCGCCATTGTCTTTTGTCACGTAACTTAGTGTTAAACAATTATGATGACAACTTATGCACACATCAAACGCCTAATTAAATAATTAATTTTTCTTTAACTTTGTAGTAAATGCCCAGAAAATAAATATAATTATATGATTAAATATTAAATATTTAATTTCTCGTTATCTGTAAATTGTATAAAAACTTTCGAAATTCAAATTATGATTTACATGTAATTACCGATAATTGATTATAAACAATCATATAACAAAAGATTAAATATTGTTTTCTCATCATACAATTTCTTTTCTTAAATTTAAACTATGAAATTGCATAAAATGTTTCCAAATTCAAATTATATGTAATTTTTTTATGATTATAACTTCTTTTTTTTTTTTGGAGAGAGGGGGTTAATTTAATAATTTTACACGTTACACAAGCCCTGAAATGTTTAGTCCATTTTCTAAAAGAGATAACATGATGCATTAAATAGTTATACAATGGCTTCTTCATCACTCAATTTGAAAAATAAGGGAAAAACACACTTTTAGTACTCAAACTTTATCACTTTTTAAAATTGAATTCTTGAATTTTTATTTTTTCTATTTTAGTTTTTAAACTTTTTAAAAGTTTGCAAAAAAGTCCTCTATTAATGAACCATTTGTTTTTTTATTAACAAAAGACTCATTTGCAAACTTTTGAAAAATTTGATGACTAAAATAGGAAGAAATAAAAGTTTAAGGATTCAATTAGAAAACATGGCAAAGTTTGAGAACTAAATATATAAAGTGTAATTTTTGCTTCTTTTCCCTTTTAGGAACTATATATTTACTTGTTTTTAATTTACACCCTATGCTTATATATATATGTACATACATATTTGGTCCTTTAGAACTTGGTTTTTAACAACAACCATAACACAGAAAAATGAAAATGCTAGTTTTACTCATTTTTAAGAATTTTAAATCTTGAAATGGAAGAAGAAAAAAAAAACATAAAATCCTAAAACAAAAAATGTAGGAAAAGAATTTTGGTTCTTTCGATGTATCTTTTCCATTTTAGTTAAAAAATACTTCAAACAATTAATAATTTGATTTAGTATGCATATTATTAATATAATCAAATTATATTTAATTTTATAAATTTTCAAATTTACATATAACAATAGTTTTTTTTTTCCGACCAACTACATTATATAGTATAGTAATTTACAAGTAAACGGATTCGAACTTGATTCATCCATTTTTAAGACTAGTATTGATAAAGTAACTGTAAAACTTATTTAATACTTATTCTAATTATTAAATTAAATAAATAATAGTGATCACAATTAATTATCATATTTAATTTAATGATACTATGTAAAATTAGTTTATACATTTATAAATCGAAAAATATAAATAATGATTATATTTAAATAAGATAAATAATTTTTTACTAAGATTTTATCTAATAATACAATTAATCGTTCTAATTCATTAAGTTGTAGTTCATGTTTTTCATTGTAAAAATTAATAAAGGATAAAAAAGAAAAAAAATGGAAGATTACACTTTATACTTTTAGTCTTTGAAATTTGCCACTTTTATTTTTTTAATTGAGTTGTTAAACTTTTATTTTTTCTACTTAATCTTAAAACTTTCCAAAAATTTACAAAAAAGTCATTTGTTAATAAAAAAAAAACTAACATTTTCCTAATAGAGGATTTTTTTACAAACTTTTGAAATATTTGAAAATTAAAATAGAAAAAATAAAAGTTCGATGGCTCAAATAGAAAAAAAAAAAAAGAAGGTAAAATTCAAGGATTAAAAGTATAATTTTCTTGAAAAATAGTAAACTTCCATAACATAGGATGAACTTCTAAAATAATAGAATAAATAACCTTTTACTTTTTTATATTTTTAAACACTTATATTGCAGTCACATCATGCACTTATATTTTTTATTAATAATTTCCATATAATTATATTTACACTCATAACACGAATGTATTGTCAGGTTAAAGCTTTACACAACTAAATCACACTATTTAAATAGAAGGAAAACTGTTTTATTTAATGCCTAAAAGTTTATATGACGAACTTTAAAGTTTGAATCTAATTATATTTGAAGCCACATTAAGCAGTGATAGCTTTACCCATTTTTCTGTCTATTGAATCGATCCTCATTAATTATTACTTCATCCAGCAAATTACACTACAAAAAATTCAAACTTTGGCAACAAAATGTTGTGACAAAATATCTTTTTACCAAGATTTCGTTTTTCTAATACAATGAGTTAGCCATTGCAAAAATGAATTCACATCGTTTTTTTCTCTCTATTGCAACATTATTTTGTTACTTTCTTTCTTTTTAATGATACCTTTTGATAATTTATAATTTTTTATTTATCATATATACTACTTTATTGTTAATACTTTAGGTTATAAAATATGTTTTTCTTTCAAAGCGACAAAATATATAGATATTCAAGCGATGAATTTTATCTGTGCATTTTGATATCATGTCATTACAGTAGTGTAAAAAAAAAAAATAGCACTAATTTACATACTTTTTTTTATAGTGATTAGCTCGTTGCATAAAAGAAAAATAAATTGTTGCAAAAAAGTATTTTTTTTTTTTTGTAATATTTCATCATAATAGCTTAATTTCTTGTAGTGTTAAGATTTGAGTTCCTTAATCTTCATATATTCCTTAGTATTTTTTTGGCCGACAATATATTTCTTAATTAAAATCTCACCTCATTCAAGCCGGCTTTTATTCTGTAATTTTTTTTTCTTATTTATATTAAATCTACACTAAAAGGCAAGAACTTTGAGAAAATCTATAAATTCTTAAATTATTTAAAATTTTATAGATGAGCCCTTCATTTTTATAAGGTGATTTAAATACTCATCTTATTTATAGCATGTTAATTGAAATTTATAAAATTTAAAAAAAAAGGAAAAAAAAACCAATGTTACAAAATACTCGATTTTTAATTACATATTTCATGGGATTAAATATGGAACACGGATTAAATGATAATTATAAGTGTTCTTATGAAACCAATTAACACGAACCTATGTACATTGTTGTTGGCACTTAATATACTACCTAATATGCTGGTGCTTATTAAAAAATAAAATAAAATAGGTGCACCACAATAAGAATGTTGGGTTGTTTATTAAAAAACAAAAAAAAAAGATGGAAATTGTATATTCGCTGCGTCAAATCCACCAATCACGGAGAAACCCAAAAGACAGTGTGATGACAATAAAGTTGGATGGATGTACCGGATCCCTTATATATCCGACCCCGTTTCTATAATAAAAATATATAGCTATAGAAAATTATTAGAAAATTGTTAAAATATAATATTAAATATTGTATCAGTTCAGCGCGGAATTCATCTAGAAAGAAAAGGGGTTCAGATATGATCAGAAACACTATGAGGATGAAGTGGGACCGGCTAAAAACCCCTTTTAGTGTGCATCAGAGCATCCTAATCCTATTTCTGTCCATATATGGATGGCAATGTGCAAAATCACCTGGAGATAGACTCTATTGATATTGCTGTGCATTTGACAGATGTCTTGCATGCAACTGATTTATATTCTACATAAGCCCCAACAAAATTAATGTTTAAATAAATATGTTCCTTTTAAAATCATGTTCTTTCTTTCGGTGAAATAGAGAAACAAATAAAATAAAATAAAATATATAAAATTTGTGATTGCTCATTTTTATTATGTATTTCAATTGACAACAAATTTGAAATAACCTTATTAATCTGTACAATATTAGTCGAAATATAAATTTTAGCTGTATACATTTACTTTTAAATACTTGCATCATATTGATGATTGCCTACATATAGTAAAATTCTATTTCTCTAATGTTTTGACTAACCTACAATTAAGATTGTTTTCCTCAAAAGTAACATTATTTTACATTTTTAGTTATTATGTCTTATGAAAAACCATATAACCTTTCAAAGATTTTGGTTTCCATGGGCGAGTTAGATGTGGCACAGTAATCCACAAACCCAAAAGTTCTTTAAAGATTGGATAGAGTTAAAGTATTTTTATTGTTATCTAATAATAACGAGTGAGTACAAGATATATAAGATATAAAATTTTATTCATATTTCACTCTTTAAATATAAGTTCTTAAATTTTGTTATTGGTATCTTATCCTATGATACTTTGGAACTATCATCTGCCATATAGAATTTGTAAATCTTTTTTCTTATAAATTTCAATATGGTTAGTTTTTATTTATTTTCCTTTCTTTTCAATTTCTTTCATTTATTTTCTTTTATATTTTTTTATCGATCATTATTACATACATATTAATTTTAGTAAAATCTCATTATCGACTTTTAATACTAAATAAATAATTGTAAATATGACTCATTTGAGGAGTTGACTTATTTTATCAATAAAAATATTTATAGATTACAAATTATAATATCTAAATTCATAATCACTATCCATAACGATGCTCTACACACCACTGTTACTAAACCTAACCAATTGACTAAATCTTTTTCATACCTAATATAAACTTTTATCTCAAACAACAAAAAAAAGATATAAGTACTAATCTTAACTAAATCTTATCTTAAACAATATTAGATAAATTTATTACAAAATATTTTTTTAAACCTAACATAAAAAAAATTATTGTATCAAAAGAAAATAAGTTAATAACATACCTTGTCTAAGTAGCTTCACAAAGATTATTTCTTTTTTAACTTTAGTAGAATTGAACTTAGTAAACGAGGAAGATGGGGTAGAAATGAAATAAAGACTAAGAAGAAAGAGATTGATGTAAGGACATCGGGTTTAGTTTAGGGTTTTTCATTAGTTGTATTTTGTTATTTTTTTAAGTCTATATAAATAAAATGGTATTCTTTTTTATCTATTAGTTTTATTTAATTATTATTACAGGATATGTATAAGTTAACTTCAAACCTATACCTTATATACTTCATAATATAAGTTTCAGGGTAAAGACATGACATCTCAACCTCATACTTATGCCTTACTTTAGAAGTATAGCTTTTAAAAAAACCTTTAACCTATCTTGTGACCTTAAATATCTATCTAGAACCTAACTAATCGAGTATAGTCTAGATGGATATCTTGTACAACAAGATTATCCACTCATTCTTATTATTCAATACTAAAAAAATTTATATATCAAAATATATCAACATTAGAACTCAAATTTAGATAAAAAATTAAATTTTTATTAATTAAATAATCATTAAATGTTATATAAAGTAATACAAATATAAGATAACATTACATTAAATTTTGGTAATATAGTTGTGGCATGTTAAAAATATAAGGGGTTCATCTCAATGTAAGATTTTTATCATGTATTTCTTTTATTTACATTACTTTAATTAGGATCTATCTATTATTTGTACCAATTTAATAATGTTTCAGAGTTATGCAATTTGCCCTCTGTATCCAATATAACATGAATGTCATTCAAATTAATACGGTTGAATGAAAACTATATGAAATTTGTTTATATTGCATCGAATATTATTTCAACTGAAAATGAACTGCAGACACGATAAGCCAATACATATTGCTTCCTCGGCATATGATTGGTTTACTGGTGAAACTATCCTGATCCTGAACGGGACCCACATTTAGCCGACAACGTCAGTTTTCGCAAAGTTGAGGGACAGAGTACAAAGCTTAGTAGCCACATAGATTTTCACGAACCAAAACATATATATATATATATATATATTCTTTTATTTTTATATTCCAGAAGGAAAAAAAAAAAAAAAACGATAAAAAAGGAAGAAAATTAAACTGAAACTTGCATGGACTTTTTCGAAGTTCACAGGAGGCAAAACGGTCAATTAATTTGCATGCGGTTTCGTAATTCCAGGCGCATTTCCCATTATATTCCGTGATTTTCTATAACGACGAGGTACAGCCTGTAATTTAATTTCTCCTCCACTTTTCTTATTTTTCTTGTTTATTAAAAATTAAAAAAAAAAAATCTAAAAAGTATTAAATTCCGTGGATTTTCTTTCCCAAATATCCCTTTAACATAAATTTAAGAAAAATATTTTAATGCTTTCCCATCTTAATTACATACTTTAACTAAAAATAAACAGATGAAATTTAAAAAGTATTTTAATTGTTAGAATGAATTTACTTATTCATACTATAAAATTACAACCATATTTTATTTTAAGGTAGAGTACTGTTTTTCATTTTTCCTATTAAAATTTCTTAAAAGGTATATATGTTTCATGGGTTATTAATATTATTTTTTAATTACGTATATGCCTAATACTATATGTGCTTTGTGTTGTTGTTGTTGTTGTTGTTGTTATAGTCTACGTGTGAGTGTGTACGTGCGTTTTATATGTAGAGGGTGAGGTGCGGTTGCTGTATTGTGTCTGTGTTTTTGTGCTGTTGAAATTCAAACCAGCAAAAAGACAATAAGCTCTTTATGGCTATCCATTCTGTCAATACTTGCCTTTATTTATAAAAAGAAAAGGGGGAAACAATGGTACCCTTATCAAGTGAATTTTAATTCATGGTAATGACTGCACTGAATTACAAACAAACATAAAAATAGCAAAACAAAAAACAAAAACTCTCTCTCACAGAGAGAGAGAGAGAGAGAGAGAGAGAGAGAGGCTTTCCAAAAAAGAGAAGAAGGTGTAATCTTTCTTTCTTTCTTTTTTTCATGTCTATGGAGGAGTTTGTAGCCTGATTTGGAGCTTCTTTTTCTTGTCCTCCTCCATTTTTGGTTGGTATGTATTAGTTTTTCTTTTGCTTTGTCTCACTCCATGATGTTTCCGCTTTTGGAAAGTCTGTGGAAGTTTCAGTCTTTATTGTATCGTATGATGGAATTTTTAATTTTTGCTTAAGACATGGACTCACAAGGGTGTTTCACGCTGTTTCTGCCTTGTTTGTAAATGAAAATTTTGTGAAAAGTTTCAGTTTTTGATTGTGTGTTGGATTTTGTTATGTTTTCTGCTTCTCTCTCTCTCTCTCTCTCTCTTTTTTACCCTCTTCTTTCTTTCAATTCTGGTCCCTTAAGTGAAATTCAATTTTTTTTTTTTTCTGTTGGTTTGAATTGTTATGAAACAGAGTACTAGTATTCATTTGTCCTGTTTATGAAGGTTTGACTTTGATTCTACTTGACATGACTCGAAATGCATCATTTCTGTGTATAATATGGTTTTTACATGATGAATATATGGGATATGAAATATTGTTTTGTGTGAATTATTGTATCCTGTATCGAATATTTTGTTCAAGGCTGTGTTTTTATCACCCCCTCCAAGAAGAATGTTAAGATTATTTTCGGAATAGTTTGTTCTTCCATGAAATTATTGGAGATTGACGTTGTTATTGTCTCGATCCATTTCGGGTCTGAAAGGTTCCTTAAGATTGAATTTGAGCGAATAAGCTTTAGTTTTATCTCTTGTTTCTTGCTCTGTATAGGAAATAAATTCTTCTCCAGGTAAGTATTTTCATTTTTACATCTGTTTGTGGCGAATTCATGATTTAAGAACTGCTTTTATTTATTTTCCCTATCCAATAATTTTTTAATTTTTGTCAATCTGTAGATGTAATTAGATATGAAAAAGGGATATAATTATCGAAAAATGCATTGTAGAAATAATTAAATATATAATTGTTGACATAATTATCGAAAATTGCATTGTGAAGTCCTAATATGGCTAGCTTACTTACTTTTTCTGCAATAACTTATAATTCAATAGAAACTTGCTTTATACGATTTTTTTTTTCCATTTTATTGAGGTTTGTATGTTTTAAATACTTATCTTTTTTAAAAGTATTACTGTATATATTTGCTTAAAAGCATTCACATTTTTCCTTCCCCAATCACTTAAATTTGATCTATATGGATCTTATTAGTGCAGATTACTGGTTTTACAGGAACTGGGTCTATAGGAAGAAAGCTCCTTCAAAAATTATGCATTGTTCTTTGCAGTTTTTGTGTGATTATGAGAACTAATCTTTTCATTTATTTTTCCGATTCTTCTACCTTTTGAATTAAAGGAATTCTAATAATCTTACCATTGGCAGGGCCGTAGGTTAGAGATGGATTTTTCGGAATCCACCAAGGCTGTGTACAATAGGATTCAGAAACTGGAACCCGAACATGTCTCGAAGATCATTGGTTATCTGCTTTTACAAGATAATGGCGAAAACGACATGATCAGGCTAGCCTTCAGTCCTGACAACGTCATCCAACTTTTGATCAATAAAGTGAAATCTTGCTTAGGGTTGTGCAAACCAGCACCAATGTTACCTGTTCCTATGGTGAATATCCCACCAGTCTCCGATATTCCTCTACAGTTCAGTCCATACTCAGGGGCCTCATCCGTTGGACTTCCATCTCCACCTACTCTCCGAGTTGCCAATCCTTACTGGGATCTACAGGTTCCTGGTGATCAGCAGGCGGCCCATACTGTGGATTATGTGCCAGGGGTGCACTCAGATATGGTTGCTGATGACTTTTCCCTTCAGCAGCAAATGAGATATTTAGGCTTGGATGACCAATTTGATCCTTCTAGCTCTGTCAGTTCAGAGTTGTCAGGCGGTCTTCACTATCCCAAGCCTGCATTTCCACTAAAAGCAAGTCGTCGGTCACCAAGCTTGCCCGAGTTCCCCGTTAAGATTTGCCATTATTTTAACAAGGGATTTTGCAAGCATGGTTACAATTGTCGCTATTTCCATGGCTATGCCATGCCAGAAACCCTTTCTCAACATTTCAACAATGAGATGGTAAACGACGATCATGTGGTTTCACAAACTTCACTTGAGAGATTAGAGTTGGAGCTAACGGAGCTTTTGAGATCAAGAGGAGGGGTGCCTGTTTCAATTGCCTCATTGCCAATGATGTACTACGAAAAATACGGGAAGACACTACAAGCTGAGGGTTATTTAACTGAGAGCCAGAGACATGGAAAAGCTGGTTTTAGTCTCTCAAAACTTCTCTCTCGTTTGAAAAACAGCATTCGTCTCATTGACAGGCATAAAATTGAAACTAGCTCATCAGCTTTCATGTATCTTCGTTCAATTTTAGAATGCAACTTCACGATTTTTACCTTATTTGCAGGCCTCACGGTCAGCATTCTGTGATTTTAGCTGAAGATGTTCAAAAGTACTTGGACCATGTGAATGAACGAAGCGATCCTGCTGGAACCTCTGGCTCTCGGCAGATATATCTAACTTTTCCTGCTGAGAGTACTTTTACCGAGCCAGACGTCTCTGATTACTTCAAGTACGGGTATTATGCATATAAACAAACTTGATGATTTAACTTATAATCTCATTACTGACCTAAAATTACTTCGACTGCAGTAAGTTTGGACCAGTTGAAGATGTTCGGATCCCATGCCAACAGAAGCGAATGTTTGGGTTTGTAACCTTTGCTTTCACTGAAACAGCCAAACAAATCTTGGCAAAAGGAAATCCTCATTTTATATGTGGAGCCCGAGTTTTGGTAAAACCTTACAAGGAGAAGTCAAGGCTGGTAGATAGGTAAAAATTTGCACAAATCCCCCATTTCCTGGAAGTGGGGAAGCATTCTTCACATTCGATTTTTCATGTTAGATGTGTACTTTTTTCTGTAGGAAGCATGCAGATAAAACACACAACCCAGCGTCTTATGGTCTACACCTAACAGAAGGCGATTCTGATTTACAGTCAAGTGAGTTGGAATCATTACATGTACAAGCATTAACAAATTTGCCTTGCCTTTTGGGTTTTGTTTGGGTCTAATCTTTGCTTATTGTCTGATGTGCTCTTAGTTGCAAGATGCTGTGACGATTTAAGATCGCATAGAAAGGAATATCTGGACGAGCATGAGCAAGCACTTGGACATGAAAGACGGCGACTTGGCGAATTACATTTAGGACTGAGATTCCTCAATCGTCCCTCAAATTTTGGCCACACAGTGGACCAACCTAAGCAAACAGAAGGTTCAGAATCATCTCTCCGAGCAAGAGCTTGTCTAAATTTCTCTCCATTATTTTTTTTTCATAGTTTCCTTCTTTGATTTTCTCCTGACAGTGATCAATTATTCTTGAATGGCATTTTAGTTCACGAGCAACGATTGGAACTTCCACCAGTTGATGGTTTCAACTATTTTTTTGATGTTGTGAATAAAGGTTCTAGTGGCAAAGATCAAATAACAAATTTGAGCACTAGTTGCAGCGAGTTTGATAGGTAATTTTCCGAAAACTCAACTTATACAATAAGAATTTCCCCCTTTCGCATTAAATGACAGTGATTACATTAACCAAACTCATTTCTAATGAATTTCGATGCAATGCTTTTTACTTTTTCCTTCTTTCAATATGTTCAAGCAGCCAGGGGATCAACCTTCCAGAGAGCCCATTTGCATATGCAATTGGGAGTGGTATATCTACAGTTACATAGAGATTCAACACAAGCATCATAGAAGCAGCTCTTTTTCTTCATCTTTTTCAACATTTCTCAATCTTATGCCAACTAAAAGGCAGGAGAATCTTCGGGGTTCTTCAGGTTATTGCATAAGTGGATAGAGTTCATAGGGTGATACAAGAATCAAATATCTAACAGGTTTATTCTAGCTATCTATGAATAGTGAAAATGCAAGCTTGATTTTTGCTTGTGGATGGTTTAGAGGAGAATGTAATTAGGTTACATAGGTTTGTTTCTGGTTTCAAGAAAAGTGAGTATTGAAAATGTTGTGCAGGTTTAACCTAAAGATAAAAAGGGCAAGTGCATATAGTGGTGTTGCTAATAGCTACACTCAAGACTGAAGAAGTAGTGAATTGCTTATTTTATATGCAATGCATGGTTGCATCTTTAATATGGACCAACTTTTGGTCCTCATCAATGTTGTTCTTGTGCCTCTGGATTTATTTTATCATGGACATCTGTCAGAGTTTGGTATTTGCACCAAGTGCATCGTATGGATATTATGCTTTGATAGGATCTACCTATTCTCAGTCTATTTCAGGTAAACCTCTTATGTGGGGATCTAATAATGCACTTCCATACTACCAAAGTACTGAAGTTCATGTTTAACATTTTAATGAAGCTAACATTTATAAACAACAAATACAAAACATGGGATTGTTATCTTGTACTTATCTTTTGCCAAGTATTATTGTTTTTATTGGGATAATAATAGCAAGGACATCCTAGAGTTAATGGTGAGATACAAATACCTCCTAAATTCTTGTAAGTGCTCTTGTTTGCTACAACTTTTGAAAATATACATATATCATAAACCTTGAAAGAATTATAAACAGTGACTAAACTGTACCTGCAGTAATGTTGAATACATGTATATTTTTAGCAATTGTAAAAAAGAGAAGATATACTTTTAGAAGTTTAGAACATCTATCAATACTTGACCACAATTAATTTGAGGAAGTGTCTATAATTTTACCAAATTATAATACCATTTCTTTTTTATATTTGCATCATGAGATGGGCTGCAATCATTTTTTTTGCGTATAGATTATAAACCAATGAGGGAGTAAAGGAGCTCCTAAAATGGTGAAACCAGCAGGTACAATCATGGTGTTTTTAAATATGTTGGTAACATGATTGGATATTTTATTACATTCTTTTGGGTTTTATCATCTCCTTACTATATGAAAAGAAACCTGGTGGTTGTGATGTACAATGATCGAATTCGTTATCTGTACTTTGGGCTTAATTGACCCATCAATCAATGAGGTGAGGTCAAGTTTGCATGTTCCAAAAGTGGCTCTTGGTGTATTTGGTGTGATGAATGTGATAGGCAAGGGTGAATCTATTGGTGATTCTGTAAAAGATTTGAGGACCCCATCATCGATGTGTTCTTTTGGAGACGATTAAATTTAGCTTCTGCATCATTGAGGAATTGCATGTGAGGACCTCACAATTAGGTAAAGAGTGAAAACTATAATGGAAATCAGGTTTTGTGGACTACATAAACTTTAGAACGTTCTCATCTAAACACGGTATATATAGTTAAGATGTTTTGGAACATTTCTCTCGATCATATATCTAAATACTTAAATCGTTATTGTCTATGGATCAGGATCTATGATAGAATATTCCATGCACAATATGATTCACAAATATCTTAATACGTGTATTTATATTTGTAGCCTAACATAATAATAAAATAAAGTTCCACTTGAAGTAGTATGGAAGACAAGACTCAATCTGCTCCACGCTTTAAGCAGTTGCCTCTAGTCAAGATTTATGATTCTATTAATGAGTGAGAGCTCTTTTGCATTCATGCTTAGCTGGCTTGTTTGGTCTAGGTCAGAGCAGATACAAAGACATTCATATTTAAGGTAAATCTTTTACTTCTAGAAGAAGCATATCTATTTAATTGGATACATTTGTCTATTTTAGAAAGATTTTACTTCAAATATTGCGATGTATATCTTTTCTATGGTACCTTCACTAATTTAGTCATTATTTTGCTATTTTCTTGAGAAAGACTAACTTGAGTGTTAGAATGCCTACACTCGATCAAACTCTAATGTGTCTTTGCAGATTACGACGTCCAATGATCAAGCTTTCAAGTCCATGTTGCTTAAGATTGGACCTCGCTATCTCAACTCTAATCTCCGGCAAGAAGGATAAACAGCAAATCGGGTTTCCAATTTGCTATGTCATTTAACTTTCAATTTCTTCTACTGTAACCATTTCATCCGTTTATGTTTTACTATTTTTCAACTTACATTTAGAAGTATATGTGTGATTCAAAAGATGTTTAGAGCTTGTCTTAGAAAAGGGCTTTCATATACTACAGTATGAAATATATATATTTATACATATATCTATATGTATATCTTGAATTGAGAAAATTTAATAATAAAATAACTAAATTAACAAGATAAAAGCAGAAGTAGTTAAAACTATTATGCACATCATGGTGCCTAAAATATGGAAATATTTAGTAATCCTAATTAAAACAGTGATTTGGTCTATTACGCAATTAACAAAATCTAAAAGATAGGAAATTGCCTTAATATAGATGAGTTAATTAAGAAAATACAGATAATATAATTTGAAAAACTTTTCAAGATAGAATTTACTCGAATCCTATCCTAAATTCTATAAATAAAAACTAAACTCCTACTCGCAATAACAGTGAAAAGGAAACTATTTGCTGCGATTGTTTAAATCACAAGTTGTTATTCATAACTGAGAAAAAAAAATATATAAAGAAAGTTAAACTTCAAAAGTGTTATATTGTTGACAAAGAACACTGAATGGCATATAAATAAACAACAAACTCGCATGTCACACTATGATCCCCTTGCAAAACTATGAGCTAGTACCAATGAAGATGCAAATCGATCGCGAGCCTATCTTCCACATAGTGACCTACCTGGTGAGCCAAATAATAGTTGCCCAAGCAAGTGGCCCCCGACTATCGAGCTAGCATTCATTAACCGTTTAGCGTAAATTTAGGGCTTAACTCGCCTCTATCAAGCACCAATTAACTCGTTTCTTGGCATCTCAACCCGACTTTTGTCTTTAGCACATACACTCGACTACAACTTATTAATAAGCGCCTAACATTCTTAATACGGTTGGCACCTAGCACTCCTACTCCTGCCAGATCACTAAGCTACAAATTTGATGGTCTGGCTGGCTATAACATGCTACTTACATTAAAGCCTAGTCTCTACCATATATCGCACTATTTGTCGGCAGTTAGTACGAGTAAACCCGTAATTAACACATATCCAAATAACTCATAAAAAGCGCTAAGTGCTAGCAAGTAGGTTGATCCCTCCCCATCTCTCTCTCATTCTCTAAGATCTCTTCTTCTCCCTCTCTCAAAGAGAGCAAAAG
This sequence comes from Lumnitzera littorea, assembly GCA_024138015.1. Taxonomy (NCBI): domain Eukaryota; kingdom Viridiplantae; phylum Streptophyta; class Magnoliopsida; order Myrtales; family Combretaceae; genus Lumnitzera; species Lumnitzera littorea. The sequence goes on from JAMXBB010000002.1 coordinate 10,919,939, forward strand.
TTTAACACTCATCACCTACATATAAGGCAAGCATGGTCTAGTAGGTCCTTAGTGTTTGTCTCTCTTTTTCTTGGTTTTTCTTACTGACTTGAGTGTCGGAAAGCCCTCATGGTCGTGCTTATAGGGGGCTTTTTAGAGGTATCGAAAAGCAAGAGAAGAGACAAAACCTAAGTCCATTTGAATTAAAACATTTTAGCTAGTCTAATCATGATCAACACTTATTATGATTAAACAAGGATTTTGAAATATGAATTGTTATTGATAAAACCCTATAATTATGACTTGGTTATAATATATACATATATATAGGAGTTGATAAGAGTAGGATTAATATCAAGCAATTTATGATCTTCATCTAAGATCTACATTGTGGGATGGATCAACAAAATTTCATCACAAGAAGCTACGAGAAAGATTGTTGAGTCATGCTTTGCAATAGAACTTTGACAATTTCAAATTCACTAGTCAATATTAAAAAAAAAAAGGAAAGAATTCATAATATCACAAAGTAAGACCTAAATAAAATCTAAAATAAATAGATAAGTAACACTAAAAGGAATTTGGAACAAAGGCCTCAGTAAACATGTTTGGTTAACCACATTATTAGGCTAATTAATCACAATTACACCCAAATCTACCACATTGCTTCCCCAATCAACCACATTAGCTTAAATGTAATTTGGACAATCCCTACCATTACCTAAATTAAATAACTTGATTAACTAAAAGACTTGGAATTAGGATAATCTTAAAAACAATAAAGAATAACTTAAAATATTAAAGATAGAGTTTAGGTTTTTGTAATAGGAATATCATGATGAAGGTATGAAGTGATAATATTTTGAAAAATTAAGGTGATTACTGTATCTTTGTTTATAGACTATGTCCTTAGGATTAGAGCTAATAAATAATTGCTTGCTACTTGTACTTAATGCTAAGATTGGATTATAGATCGATAAGGCTCATGGACCATGTGTTTACATCTTGCCAAGGGCAAACAATTGGAATGAAATCACTTATAGTTTAGGTGTGAATATCATTATATGTGCTCGAATAGATAATTGATAGTGGAACTATGGCTGCTATAGGTCAAAAATTCACAAAGAAGGTGTTGTTGTGTAACTTTAAAAATATGGGACACTATTGTGGATGAAGGTTGTGGATTAAACTACTCATGCTCAATATGAAATGATTATAGTTTTGGTTTTGGGTAATGAGATTTGTGGATCATCACACGTGGCTTCATTTTTTGTGTTGCTGAAGTTTGAGTTATTCTCACTCGATGGGGCAATTTTTTTATGCCATAACTTGCCTAAATAGATTAGTATTGTATTTAGTAGAACTAAGTTTGCATGTGTTTTATGGATTAGCAAATGTGTATGTGTGTGTATATGATTATTTAACTAAACGGTTTACTTACCCTATTTGAAGAATTTTTTTTTTTGGGAAAATTTGATAAATGGATTTTAAGACTTGAAAGTACAAGATCGAGCCATACATCGACCTTTAGTAGATGATAAAAATACAGCGGACAACGTATATCCTTTGACTTCGGTGCATAACAATATATGAAAGAAATTTAACGTGTATTTATCGTTTGGGTGTCTTACCTAGGTGATTCACTTGAAGACACTATTTAAATACATATATTAGCCTAAAATGTCTACTGGTCAATTGCAGTGCCTTGAAAATCCTACCAAAGTTTGTCAATTGCATATTTGACGTTTACAGGTAGAACCTTATTACATCATCTAGAGTTGACAGTTTCTCAATTTGACTATTCTCATGAGAACTATATTTAGTAAACGGCAATCATTATACAATTGAAAAAAACAAAAAAAAACTTATAATTGTTTTTTAATGAAAAACAGAAAATTCCCTAAAAATTTCGAGAAGTGCACTAAAATCCTCTTGTTGTATATTTTGCTGTAGGAGAGACAAGGGTTTGACCACAAACTAAATAAATGTTAAAAATGTACCAGCCGTAGATGGATTGAAAAAGACATTTTATAATAGAAGAAAGTACCAATTACAAAAAAAAAAAAAAAAATAGTCATTGTAAAAAAGCATAGAAAAGTTCTGAAAGTACCTTAAAACATGTTAATATCAGTTTGTCAATTTATCATATGCTTCTGCTATATAAAATGCCCCGAGGTTTACCCACAGGTTAAATATGTATTTCCACAAAAAGAGTATAGGCACCACTGGGTATATATCTACCTTTTGAAGCATGGTATATTAGAGTCCATGCAACAATAATGGGCCTGCATATTAATGTAGATCAGAAGATAGACAAAATCTACAGACATTTTCACTTACAATATCTCCTGGCCATTTTTCCCTATCACTACATGTGAATCTCTGGATGTCACAAAACAAAGAATCAAACATACATCACAACCTTCTTGAGTAGCCAGTGAAGGAAGCAGTATCTCTGTAATTTAACAGCTTGTCCATCCCAGATTTTACCTCTTCATCCAGACATGGTCCCATTGAGTCTACGAACTACCTCCTACTACAGGTTTCACCCGAAGGACCTCCCTTCCCTAGTGCCTTAAGTACTAGTAGTACATGGTTAGTGTTTCTTGGTTTGCCGTCTTGCAGTCGAAACAGATGATGCTCCCCGGAAGACAATTTGTCTATACAACATATTTTCATTTTCTGAGAAGCAGGGCCTATCTGTTTCTGATGTTGGTTTCAATTCTTGATTTTATTGTCATCTTGTATCAAGTTGCTTACCAACTTGAATAATATCAGAGTAGTGAATAAAGTCAGAGGAGTCCTTACCATGTCTTGATTTGATGACTTTATCCAAACCAGTATTTATATCAGAGACAAAGACAGATATTTTTATTTTTCTTGCCTGTTTTGCCAATCAGTATCGTTATCTATTGTTCTATATCATCTGGTCAGGATCGAGAAGGCACAGCACTGACAAACCCACATATATGTATATAATCTGCAGTGTTCATTGTCAATTTCATAGTTTTTAAGGATTTCGCATCATTTACCCCTAGCAAGAATAACGTTCTTAACAACTGAACTAGTTTCTTTCATAACAATAAAATTCTGATACAAGAGAACAAGTACTTCTTCCAAGCAGAAAAATCAGAACCACAGTCAATGTAACATCATCCACAATCTGTATTACCTCAGTTGCACAGACCTGCTAATTGTATTTGTCACGGCAACTCTGAATAACAACATACATAGCCTGCTTACATCTGGGGATAGAAGTCTTCAAATACACAATCATTTTTACAAACATCTAATATGGAGTATCTACTCACTAAAGATGCTTATACAATGGTAACAATGAAGTATTTTTCAGTTAGAAGACGAGTATTGAACTAGATACATTCTAATTTATTTATGATTTTACATGTTAATAATGCACTAATATCAATCACCTGTTACGAATTGAGGTGATACCACAGGCCAATCACATTGCCCACTCCCTCACTGGTGGAAGCATGACATGTAGGGAGCAGGTACCTGCTAATTAACTTCCTAGTCCGAATCCTAGAATAATTTAGCCGGCTATTGAGCTAGGACCTCAGTTAGCTCGGGACAGCTGTTGCACCCCTCACTTGCTGATGTTTTTCTGAATTTTTTCCCATGGTATCGAGACGGATGTTGCTGGTTTCATCCCGTTTGGCACTTGACTGGCAACTTGGTACATCTTTTGTCACTTCATCTTGTTGAACTGAATCATCTAGGGAGACAACCATTTCATAACGGATGGAATCTCCATCTTCTGATTTGCAACGCACTATTGTATTATCTTGGTCTGTTAATTTCTTCCGATGATCCACAACTGAATTTCTGGCTGCACTGGACATACGTGTTCTATTCTCTATATTACAATCTGACTGCTCCTTCGAGCTTGTGCCAAGACCAGAGTTGTCTTTCACAAGCATATCACTGCAGACAGTATCTCCTTCTGGTTTTGTCCTGGTATCATCAGTCCGTAAAGCTGTATGACCATTCAGTCTTACAGTATTATGAGTAACAGTTCTTGAAGGAGGCATTTCATGATCGTGCTGACCTTCATAAGTTGTTAAGACAACTTTTGTGTCATGTGATGCCCTCTCTACATGTTTCTTAGCTGGGCATCCTGGGCTAGAACACCTGTAATAACTCCTACATTGGAAAAAAGGAAATCAAGTCAGTTCATGATTGTAAGTGTGAACTCTAAGGGTGTATGGGGCATCAGAACTTGGATATGCATAAAAGCCAATGTCAGATGGAGGACTGCAATCTAGTGAACTTATAGGACAAGGAAAAATGTTTTACTAGCAGATTTACATAACAAATATGAGATCAGGTTCCAGTATATTAAGCTGTATAAGACTGTCCATGTTTTGACAACCTTCTCGCTTAGGCTGGTATCATTCAAGTACTGGATTTACTTATTCTCCCCACCCCATTTTCAGGTTGGAATCATATAGCTCTAATAGTGGTCCTTAAGTGAAACTCTAGCTAATATATAACAAGTACATGAAAGAGAGCCTGTAGGAACCAAAAGACACTTGTGCTGATATCACTGAAGAAAGAGTGATTACAAACCCAATTCGACGGAATTAGGAAAATACCATAATAATATTCTACTAACACAGAGTTTAAAGCTCCTACAATCTGATTAGATAGAAAAATATGCTAGAATAGTCTTCTACTAGCCCATGCAATTTATATTACTAAAATCTCCAATTAAGTTGCCACATGGCAATAGCTCACTGGCTCCCTAGTAAAAGATTCAAACTCTACCATCTTGACTCTCCTACTACTAAAGTTTGACTCATGCTACCTGCCAATGCCACCCTTAAACATTTGGTCTTGTCCTCAAAGGCAGATATCTGTAACTTCATGGCCATCCTTGCTTCTCCTCCACGTCCCCATCTTTTGCATCTCCTTCTTCCAAAATCGTGATACACGAAGATTTGTTTGGGCATAAGTGAGTGGGTGATAGGTTTTAAGTCATCTAAAAACAATCGCTTCTATTTTTTAGCTTGAATATCCTTGTAAATAAGATTCAAGTGCCTTTCTTCCTTGAACTTGCATTACCAAGCTCCAACTCAAGGAACCCTGCCCATTACTCTTGATTGCACCATTTCAAATATTTCATATCTCCCTTAGCCACTCCACTCATCTATATCCAGGAAACAACTATTGCTCCAACACTAGGTCAATATCCACTTCTCACAGCATCTTCTTTTTGGATTATCAAAATTTTTTTTTTTCTTTTTTGATAATTCATATTACAGCATCTTCCCATGACCACAAACCTTCTTACTATCAAGACCAGTTCATTTTGATATTGAAGCTAATTCCACTGCATGTGCAACCATCAGCAGAGAATGCTTGCAAATTCTTCTCCTGATTTCATCCTCCAATCCAGTTAAGAAATATCCAAGTAGTTTTTCTTCTGGCAAACTAAGCACTAGGGCTACAAGAGATTCAAATACATCAATGTACCCTTTTCCCTCTTGCCAAACCACCATCAATCTCTCAGAAGGATTCAGCACCTTCTGACCATTGTATCTGTGCAACAATTCCAGTGATAATCGTTCCCATGAGATGTGAGCCATTCTCTTACGCAAAACTCAGAATCAACTAACCGCTCTTCCAAATGTGCATATTAAGGTCAAGTGGACTTTCATTTCCTGCAAAGTATGATAAGCTTCAAAGTATGGTTCAGAGCGTACAACCAACTAATGGGATCTGTTCAACTAAATGAAGGCAGTGTTCACTGTCTCTGCTGTTGCATGCATCAACCTGAAGGATTGTTGGAGCTAACATCCAACCTACCTGCAGAAAAAATAGCATGCTTCAAGTTGGGCTTAGAGTTTCATATACCGAAGTTTGCATGGTTTGAGTCAAACTTAGGGTTTTGCACAGTTAGTATGTGAGATTCTGATCACCTTCTACACAAATTGCTTCCTGGAATACTTCAATCCTGAAAAACATGTTGTTTCTTAGAGTTTGCTTGAGCTATAGACTGTGTCACAGCCTCAGAGATGATCTGTAAACACTTCTCCTCCACTTGCATGTGCAGAATCCTTTTGATCATTTGCTTCAAATCATCTATTGAAGCTAGCTTCTCTTTAATCAAGGCTAACTTCTCAGACTTCAGAGATTTATTTGCAATTGGACACATTATCTCGTTTGGTTTCCTTTCATGTCTTCTGCCAATTCTATCACAGATTTTGCATTCTCAGTGTATTCCTTCTCTTTGAATATGACAGGCCAGACAAACTGATAGGAACCAAAAGACACTAGTACCGAAATTATTGGAGAAAGAGGGATTATAAACCCTAATCTGGAGGAATTAGCACAAATAGAAGAGCAAGACACATCTACAAACAGAACTGGAATCTAACTAAATGATAAAACTATGCTGGAATAGTTTCTCCCACTAACTAACCTCTATATATACCCCTATTACCTCCAATTGACCTGCCAGGGGATAATCCATTGGCCCATTAATAAAAGACTCAAATACTCTGCTGATAAACTTCAACTTTTCTACTATTAAACCTTGATTTATACTAAGTATTCATCAAGCTTCTGATTTGGGATTTGGAATCTTGATCCAATTAACTCTTAGTACGGCCAGAACATTGCAAACATCTTAACAGGAAACCATTATACACAGATAGCAAAACACATTCAATAAGCATATATTTTCATCATTGACAAATAAATAAAGTAGATATTGATGTACATGCAGATCAATGTAAGCATAATTTCAACTCTAACAGCAATGCTTTTCTTCTGGCAATAAATAGTGGTTTCTATAACAGCAATTATTACTAAGCCAAGTAATTTATACCTAGGATTTGGATTTCCTTTCACTAACTTTTGTCCATATTTGCGCCAACGATATCCATCATTGACAGTTTCTGAATCGCCTGAAGTCTGAACCACAAGACGTGAGTCACCACGTAGCTTATCCACTGAGGCTGAATCAGCAATGTGACCATCCTTTTTCCTGTAGAGATATTGAGCTATAGTTACAAAAATGCCATCTATAAGGCATATACTAAAAGAAAAGGAATGCACGGTCATCAAGACGTACTTTCTTTTTGAGGCAGGATCATCATCATCAGCCCCATCCCGCAGCCTACTTTTCTGTGCAGACACACTTTTTGCATCTTCCTTTGGTGTAATTGCTAAGGTCTGGGGTGCATCAGTAGGCTTGAGCTGCTGAGGCTCTTGCTTGGGTACATCTACTGATTTCTCTACAAAAGTAGGTCACATTTACTTCAAACTGGTGTTTCAATCAGGAAGGAAAAACTTAAACAACATATTATTACCTTCTAGACATACTAAAGAAGGCTTATCCGGCCTCTCTTCCATGAGAGACACTTGAAAGCCAACAGCAAAAGGGATGCTGCTTTGAGGTTTAGGATGGTCATGCTGACCAAAGTAGACAGTATCAGTAACCAGTCCCTCAAGTGACCGTTCCACTTGCTTCTTTACATGGCAGTTTAACTGAGTACATTTATAATAGCTGCGAATAAATTCATTTCCTTTAACATTTTTCTGTCCATACTTTCTCCAATTATAGCCATCCTGTGACACTTTTTCACGTTTTATAAATGAACTGCTTCCTTCCTTATCCAATTTCGGGCCACATGTACTTGTTTCAGGCCCCTTTGGTGTATCTAGAGGAACAATGTGGAGATCAGCTTTGTCGCAATCAGTTGGTGCTGTATGTTGCACACTATGGGGGCTTTGTAACTGATGAGATGTGTCAGCAGCAGCTCTCTCTGGATCATCTTTTACAGTAGTACCAAGGCTATCTTCTGAAGTTGGATTGGCAACAGAAGAAGTCATGCTATAGGGGCACGACAGTCTGGCTAGCTAAATAAAGAAGATGAAGCTCGGTTAATCACTTCAGCCTGTGGTCATGAAGCCAACCAAGCTAATTTTAGGATATAGTATGTGCAGTAATAGAAGAAATAATATGCATAAAATAACGCCATCATGATAAAATTCTATGTAGTCATACCTTGCAGTATAGCAAACAACATTTGCTAGAGACACCAGGTTACAAAAATATAGCATCATTTCCTCATTTCAGCATAAGCTAAGCATCCAATTTTTTTCATTGAAATTAAAGTCTACTTCTGCCTGATTGAGAGAAACTACTTGAGACGCACAAAAATCCATGAAAATGGAAGCGACTCTTGCTTGATGAAACATAAGAGCATGAATAAGTTAATGTATCTCTATTTGCTGCTGCTTCTCCACAACCCTATTCTACTTGAGAAGAACACGCAGAATACAATTGAGAAATGAATTCCTGTCTACAACTGACTCAAATTAATCAATAACTAAAGACTAAACACACGAGTAACTCGCATTCATTTAGACCGAGCAAATTGGCCAACATATTTATTCTTTCGAGGTCATAAAATTCAACGTCTCAACCTAGAACGACCAACCGCAGATAGAGGGAGACCAATCCCTCAGCCGCCCTCTTAACTTCATATTTTTTCTAGAACATCATTCAAAGTTCGAAACTTTCTTAATATTATTGCTATTCTTTTTTCTAAGTTTGCCCTACCATATTAGAATTTACACCTCGCCCTCTTCGAGTAAAATCCTGCGTCTACTACTGAGCACAACCGTTATCTAGGAACTCAAAGAACTACTCTTATACCCCCAAATTCGTAAAATTCAACACAAAAGGAGCAAACTTTGCATATAACAGCTCAAGAATTACAGTAACATGAACATGAATTATAACAAACTCTTCTCAAGTTCCAAGTTTACCATTTTTTTCTTTCCCACTTCAACAAAATATAACAAAACTAAACTACAGAACAGCTTAGTTACGCAACACAAACGAAAATTCCCACTAGAATTTTACAAAATTCGGCTCAATTAGCAGCTCAAAACCCTAAGAAAAGTCTTTACATAATCCAAAAACACTGAACTTCTCCACTAAAGGAAAATTCTCGAAAAATCGAGAGATCAGTCACGTGAAATGAACAGAATCAGTTACCTTTCACCATGAAACGATCAGAGCCGTCGATCACGTCGACGGAATTATCAAAATCAGAGAGGAGAGAGAGAGAGAGAGAGAGAGAGAGAGGAGCGTAGTTTAATTCTGAGGTATCGAAGTCTAACCTGAACTTGGAGGAGAGCAGAGGTTATTGGTAAATGATCGTGTGTGGTAGAGAGCACGGAAGCATCTGTGGTATCGGTGTTTTTATTGGGTGGGGAAGGTGTGGGACCCACGGGATTGATTCTTATTGGTTGAGTAAAGAGGGTTGCGAGTGAAAAGCCGGAGTGGACAAGTGAGGGAATTAGTGTTGTTGGAAGCATTTGGCAAATGTGGCCTTAAAATTCCGTGCATTTAATTATTCGAACGCTGCTCTCTCGGATGTCATCAAGCTAGATTAAATAATCCACTAGATCATTATTGTTTATTGAATGTTTTGGCCACTTGAAAATTGAAAAAAAATATATATATATTAAATAAGCGTGTCAGCTTCGGACTCAGTGGTATAGTATTATGTTAGACGATTAATTGACTTGAAATTTTTAGTGTTGTTAAACATTGTGATGGATTTACAGAGAATGCGGATTGATATCTCTTCTGTATAATTTGATTAGAATTCAAACGAGTGCAATACATATCTGTTGTGTTTTAAAAAATTATATAATTACAAATTATATAAAAAAATTATCAAAATAATATTATTATATCATATCTTAAAAATGAGACATTACTATTTGTAATTGTAGACACCGAATTTTTGCTACTTCGTAATCCTAATTTTTTATTTTTTCTATTTTTTACAAAAGAGGGTCCTAATTTAAAAATAAAAATAATAATAATAATAATTTAAAAAATTATTAAAAGATAAAAATAATTAAAATTCATAAATGATGAAAATACCAAAAAAATAAGAAAAAAAATTATAAAGATTTCGTAGATTTTTAGGAAGTAACTTATATTAAGAACAAATAGTTTTAGTTTTAGTTTTAGCTTAATAAAAATAATTATTTTAGGGAGTTATGTGGTTTAAGTGCGATTCAATTGTACTAATACTCAAGGTATAGGATAACGGTCTAATGGATAAGTATCGAGGTATTCAATGTGAAATGAGTTTGAGGTTATAAGTTTGAATCTTGTTAGACATTTATGTGTTTTTTATTTTTCTATCTTTTTTACAAAAAAGCAAGTTGAATGTACGAAATTCATATCTAATCAAAATTATTTGAATCTAGTTTGATTAGATTTGAATTGATATAAATGATTCGAATATAATTTAATTAGATACAATAGATATGATTTAATATGGTCTTATTTGGCTTTTATAAATACACACACTCCCGAAAGAATCAACAGTAACTCTAGTTCTAAGCTGCAAACATACACCGAATCCAACTCCAAATCAGCATTGCACCTGAGCACTCCACCGACCAGATATAAACAATAGCAACACAGTATACGTTCAGCATTATCCCAACGCCACTGAACACGCATTCATCCTCATCGCCGATAGGCAAGACCAACTACGTTCCGCAGTCCACACCCCACGTAATAAGTTTCACTGTCGGCAACTGCTACTAGGAGAGAACCTAACTTGGCATCCTTCACGCTAGTACAGCAAGAATCGCTCATCAACGGAAATCGACTCGCTGTCGGTAACCAACACTGAACATCCATTACAACACTCCATCCTCTTCGATTGCCTGTGGCAACTCACACACGTCCAACAACACGCGGCCATCCATCGGTGACAAAACGTTGTAGTGTGCGCGATAACACCATTGCAGCATACCATAATCACCGACCAATTCCCCAACGAACATGCGATCACCATCCACGTTGCTATATTTATCTTCCTATTGACGATCAAACAGGGTCTTGAAGAGCAGCACGTCCTTTGATTCTTCAATAACAATCAGGTTTGGTTTAACTTTTTTTTATTATTTTATTATTTATTTATTAATTATATTATATTGTATTGTATTGTATTGTATTATATTCTTATATGGTATATATAGATATGTGGATAGAATAGAATATGTTTTTAGTATTAGTTTTCTAATGTTATTTAGATTAAATAAAAATTTAAGTAAATGGTTATTTAATCACAGGTATCTAGATAAGGACGTAAACATTATATTAGGAATCGTTAAGATTGGTTTTTATTATATATAGATCATTATATCTTATTAGTTAGTATAATATAATATATGGACATGTCAGTATAGGTTTTTCCTTATATAAGTATATTATATGAAATTATTTTGGTTTTGGTATGTAGTTATATGCATTAGCTTAGGGATTGTCAGGACTGGTTTTTTCCTTAGGATTGGGTCTTGTTTAAGGATTCATCACATAAAAAATCCTTTTCCTTTAAATAAAGATTAATAAAAGATCCTAAAAAAAATAAAATAGAATTTTTAGAGAAGTTTTTATAAAACAATAACACTCTAGAGTTAAAACCCTTTTAAATTTTTTTAAATAAACCGAATCAATTAAAACGTAAATCCGATCTTTTTTTTTTTAAGAATTAAAATCAACCAATGCACTAAAGGTATTCAAAAAGAACTACGATTGTCTAATCTCGGCTAACAGATACGTAGACACTTTCGGAACGACGATAAAATCTGTAGAAATTTAGGTTCTTTTTTCTTTTGACTTTTTATTTATTTATTTTTTCTTTAAAAATATTATAATTAGAAGAATAATCCTAATTTCGGTAAATAAATGGTAGTACCCGTTAGGGTTTAATAAGTTAGCCCTTGAACTCAGAACCCTCTGGTTCTTTATTTAAATTGAAATAAAAAACCGGTAGCTAAATCGTAATCAATTCACCCAATTGATTACGGTTTCTTTTTTTTTTCCCAACTTCGGTTGGGTGGCGAATCTAATTTTTTTTTAAAAAAAATCGGAATTTCTCAATTTCTTTAATCAAGAATTAATATTAAATAAGTTAGGGTTTAGTATTAATCGAAAATGGGGAAATTAATTTTAAATAAAAGAAACCCGAAAAATCAGGTTCGACAGTAATTATATCACATTTTCGACATTTTTATTTGTGTACTGTCTATGATGGAAAAAAAAAAACCAATCAAACTAAATCGAAAATATGTTTTTTTTTTTTTTTTATAATTTGGTTTAGAAAATTTTCAAACTGAAACTTTATGATTAGTTTAAAATGATAAACTGAATTAATCCATAAAATCAAACCACACCAATTAGAATATAACACTTAGGAGAAATTTTAATTTATATTTATTAAAATGTTTATGAATTAAACTTTTAATTACCATAATATATAAATTTTATATATAGTTTGACTCAAAATTTTTACTATATGCTATTTTTACAAATAAAATTAGTTATTGATAAAAATTTGAAATTTTTTAGTTGCATGAATAACTTTATCAACCTTTATCATAATATTAATACTTATTACAATTAAATAAAGTCAACACTTTTCATATGAGATTACACTTGATACTTTAGTACTTTCCAAAATTAGAAGATATAATTCAATCCATAAACCAAATTAAAATTTTATAGTTTTGAAAAATTCATAATCCTTACCAAATGATTCAGTTCAAAGCTATAAGAAACTAAATTGCATTTTTGTGGTTTGGTTTAGTTTAAAGTAAAAACCAAATCAAATCGAGCCATACTCATCTCAAATACTATTATTATATCGTATTTTGAAAATATGATATTGTAACGATATTTTAATAAGTTTTTTATATAATTTATGATTATGTAATATTAATTAATTTCGATAATAAATATACAAATTTCTCGAATTCAAACTTTAATATAGCTTCTTTAAACGGTAAAATCGTTTCATCGAGTTTTGACTATGTATATTGTGGTTTAGTTAATCATCACTAAGGATGTTATACAGATGTTTTTACCTCTACACTATTGTCTACCATTAGAATAAACAATTAACATAACTACTTTCCGGTACCGCAAAAATATTAGCATACGAGAAATGCTACAAAATGAGGGGGAAAAATTGGTATCTAAGAAAATGCTTTCAACAAAACAAAAGTACCATAAACTAAAATTGTCTAATTTAACCTAATTGAAACCACTATTTTTTTAAATACATTCTGAAATCAAACACGAGTTTAGTTGATTTAAGGTTGTAATGTCTCGATTTAATTCCACTACAACTTCCATTTCCGATAGCAACGAAGTTTTTTTTTTTTTTTTTTTTTTTTTTTTGCAGAAGTAGTAAATTATTTAATATACACCTTTCTTATGGATCTTATAAAAACCCTATCCGTATTCCTTTGTGTTTCAATTTGACAATTTAGTTCTTTTGCACCTTTTATTCTTCAGTCGATAGTGGAATACATTTCCTTTGAGTAAATCAAATCAACTGGCGACGCATTTTATTAGAAGGAAAATGCTCATGTTCTTCTGTCACAATCGATGTTCTATTAGCATCCACTAGACCAAGGGAAGCTTCCTTATTCCTGTGTGTTTAATAAATATGCCCACCCTTTATGCACGATGATACATAAACAGAAATAAGTTGGAGAGACTGACAATTTACGTCGGTATGTACAAGCAGATAAAGTACTCGTATCGTAATACCGAAATTAAAATATCTTAAAATGCACATGAGATGCCTTATAAAACTTTTATGAATAAAAAAATAATCATATGATATCTTTGATTTATGAGTGGTGACTAAAAGTAAAACAACAACTTCGAATATCTATTTATTGGGGTGGCCAATCAACAGACTTGGACTAATTCCTTAGTTTGAAATCAATAACTAGTTTATAATGGATTTTTCAAGAGATTTGATTTGATAGATTTTGAGAAAGGATCAAACAAACTAATTCGATTCTTTTGACCTTTCCCAATAAGCCAATGTTGAAAGACGTTTTGGACTTGAGCCCCTTAAACCCGTACCAACTTGCTTGGACTTATGGCTTAGCTCGACCTAGTAATGCTTGGTTTACTGTATTCCTAACCAACCTTAGCCCAAGCCTACCTGATAGCTTGCCTAGCTATCATAAACCCACAATGGCTAGCAAATAGTAGGATAAGGCTTGGATAATTAGTAATGACCACTACCTAGTAAATCCGGATCGTGTCAAACTGCACACTCCCACCTCCTATGAGGTGTGGATGTACTAAAGTGCTACTCTAGATCCCTTAGCTTCCAGCCTCCTTCCTTTATAAATACTAATAAACATTCCAATGGTAAACTACTAAGACTCTTTGCACACTGAACCTACATTTGAGCACTTTCATGTTGTTATAACTTCTTCATACACCCTATTAACTTAAGCATTAGAGTGGCAACGTCGGATAATATCACAGTGCCCTTCACTATTACTTGTTTTGCAAGCTTCTAACTCAAGCAAAAAGTCCAAATTCATATCACTATACAGGTAGAATCCTATAAACAAAATTTAGTGTTATTTGTAGGTAACAAACTCATTCAATACCAAAACAACTAAAACATTCCTCGTGACATTTCTTGCTCTTATTGTTCATCATGTCTCGCTTTGTGGATCTAAACAACCAACAACTAAATAATCAATCTCCAGCCGTACAAACCCCTAAGCAATCACTAGAATAGTTGGAGAAGCTACTTAAGGAGTTTGTTACTCATAATAAGGAGTTCTAAGAAATGCTTAACAAAGTTGAGAGGTAGAGCAGGCACACTTAGTTGCCTGAAGTTTCAAATGCCTATAATGGGTAGAACAATTAGCAACCATGGCAACAATAGTAGTAGAATGGTAGGGCTTAATAGCCCAATCCCCCAATCCAGGAGAAGCAGGTGTGGTTTGCGGTTAATCGCGACTGTAACTTTGCTAGCAATGATTAGGTGGCCAACTCTCATTAAAGGGGGGAGGTGTACACTCTACAGTATGTAAAGTCTACCAAACTGATAATGCTGACCTGAACGAGCTACGTGTGATAATAAAGAGTCGCTCTAAGAAGTAGGATAACAAAGAAGTTGAAGGCAATGGCCTTGTCGCCAGCAACAAAACCCTCTTCACCAGGGCTGTCCAAGATGAGATCCTTCCTTTGAATTCTAAGCTCCCTTCCCTGGACTAATATAATGGTACTAATGATCATGATTATTACCTCCCCTGTTTTTTAGTATAATGGTACTGATGATCTTGGTGATCACCTCCTCCATTTTTGTACTCTCATGAATCTCCCTAGTCATGGGGATGCAATCATATGTAAGACCATCTTAAGCACCTTAAGAAAGGTATCTCAAACGTGATGGATCACCAACCTTAGGGCCTATCACTCAAGCTAAACTAAGAGGCTTACAAGGAATTGTTAAGAGGACTTAAGCATCTCAACTCGGCCATGAGGAGTTTCAGTATCAAGGCGACAATTTGCTAAACTCTTTGAGTGCCCAGCTTGAACATACTCTGCTCTGCTTGGTTCATTTTCCTGATGCCGAGCTCCTTAATGCCTATTTAATAAAGATGCGTATCCAGATGCCAACCTATCAAGTACCGAAGCTAAGGTTCCTATTATTGGCCACTGAGCTCTCCTATCCCACTCTCCTAAGCTGTTGTATCATTTGAACACTTCTACAATCTTCCATACAGCTCAATAGTAATGCTCCAGCACCCTATTATCTTTAATAAGACCATAATCATAGCATGCCACCCGTCTTCCCATTTATGACATTATACTATATTCCTTTTTGTATTATTTGTCCCCTTTAGCAATGTACTAGGTTATTATTCTTGCGTTACCCTTTATTGTAATTACACATATTTCCTTATTGTCTTAAAGACTTATTATAAATAGTCCCTTATCATTTGTAGCCAAATTAATCCTATTCCAGACATGAATGAATATTCTCATTTGTTCTTGTAAGATATCATTCTTCAAGTACATTTCTCCTCACTCTTATCTAATCTCATCCGTAACTTTAGATTAGTGTCAAGTAAACCTCAGCTTTTACTTGTGAGTCTTATCGAGTGAGAGTTAAGTTGAGTTGAGTCATGTCGTGTTCATTGGTGTGTCATATTTGATGAGTAACTTCATGGAAGCTACTGTATGTTGTCGATCCACTTCATCTTCTTCAATATTTCGAAAGACCCACTAATTATCCTGTAAGCCTTGGTGATTAACTTAGCTCATAGACACATCATATAATCCTGGTATTAGAGCTCAAGGTTATGATCGATAGTTAAGTATTGTAGTTACTGTTTCTTGTCATAATCGTATGTTCTGTTGTACTTTGTTACTCTATTGAAAAACAGAACAAGTGTTAAAGTTAATGTGCAGTATTATGTTTAGTGAGGTTGTGTAGAGTCTTTGTTGGATTGAGAACTTGTTGAAGTTTCATTGTAAAGAATGTTAAATCCTAACGTGCAAGGAGAGATAGGGATGTAGAGAGTGATGCTCTTGGTTAAGGACGAGTTGAACAACAAACCCTACGAACTACTGGTAAACAAATATAGAATGTTACCGCCATTGTCGCTAACTTAGTTGTATCTGTGCAACTGTTAGTAGAAACTTAACTACCAAAAAGAAATGTTGAACAAGGATAAGGAATGAGAGATAAAACACGAGGACATGGTGTGGAACTCCGAGCTCT
Organism: Lumnitzera littorea; assembly: GCA_024138015.1. Lineage (NCBI taxonomy): Eukaryota > Viridiplantae > Streptophyta > Magnoliopsida > Myrtales > Combretaceae > Lumnitzera > Lumnitzera littorea. Next base: position 10,936,540 of record JAMXBB010000002.1, read on the forward strand.
TAGTGCTATGAATGTACCACCTGCCTGAGCTAAAGGACATGTACTATGCAAACTTGAGCTGGAAGATGAGGATGTGGAAGATGATGAAGCAAAGGATGAGTAGCTTCCTGAGTTTCACAAGCATGAACTTTGTGCACCAAGAGGAATTGAGCACATTAAGGTACATGTTCCAAACTTCTCTAAGATTAGTAATGTTGATGAGTATCTAGAATGAGAAGAGAAGATTGAGAGAATATTCGAGCTTTATGATTATAAAGACTCGGTGTATATTTGAGTAGCTGCTTTAGAACTTTTTGGGTATTTAGTAATGTGGTGAAAGAAATTACAAGCTCTACGTCAATGAGCTTGATGTGAAATACGGACTTAGAATGAGATGAAGAGAGTTATAAAGAGTAGATTTGTTCATGAACACTATGAGCTAGATACTTTGCAACATTTTCAAGAACTTGTAAGCCCCACAACCAGTCACTCAAGGTTTCGATCAGTTGGAAAATCTGATCAAGCCTAAATTATAAGTAAAGCTAGAAATATTAATAAAAATAATCCCGTAAGTTTGAATTTAAGAAAATAAGTAATAAAATAAAAGAATATAAAAATTTCAAATTTTAAGTATATAACTCGTTGTTTATCGAAAAGACGTAAAATACATTTCGATAATTAACAAATCGCTAGAGATAAATTATATGTATACTAAAAATCATAAAATGACCTAAATAATATTTAACAATATTTATTTGTACTATATATGAATTTACATGTAGATAGAAATAATTACTTAAAATATGCGAAATGTGCTAAAATAATACTAAATAATTAAAGAAAATTCATAATTAATTAAGAAAAAATCAAGAAAAATAAGGAAAAATCCAAAAATGAGGCATGACAATCTAGAATTGAAGAAACAAAATCAACCAATTAAAATGCAACAAATAGAAAGTGGAAAAAAAAATAGATAAGGTAGTTGTCTAATTAAATTAATACACAATAATTTCCCTAAAGCTCTATAAGTAGCAAGAAAATTTCAAAAGCTCATTTAGTCAGTTTGAAGAGTGAAAAAAATAGGGAGAGAAGAAATTAAGAGAAAAATTAAGGTTAGGAAAAAAAAATAAGAAAAACTGTGCAATTAAGGCCATAAAGGAAAACCGACACCATACGAGCAGTTGGGAGTGGACGGCCACTACTACCACAAGGTGGTGGTAGCACCTAGAATGGCCTATAAGGCCACGGCGGCTGACGATGGCTGAAGCTACTTAGACTAATGAGTTCGATTTCTAACCCGATTTTGTGTAATTTTGTAAAAAAATAGTAAATATTCTTAAAAAATTATGAATTTTGTTGTTCTGAAATATTTTTGTATGTAGTTTTTAGGAAAAATATTATTTTGCTGAAAATATGTCTCGTGATATATGGTTCTTAAGAAATCATGCAAAACCAAGCATGTTTCGATTTAGAAATAAATGACCTTAGGAGTGTAGTTTTGAACCCAAAATTTTTGTGTAGACTACTTAGATGATATAAAATAGTGCTATAAAGCCCATTTTCAAAAATTAATTTTCAAAAATTTTAGATAATTTTTAGGTTTTAAAATAAGGTATAAAACGGGTAATTTAAGGTTAATTAAGTAATTCAACGGGTAATTTAAGGTTAATTACTGATTTAGTGAATAATTATATGTTTTAGGATATTGAAATATAATACTTGTAGTATTTAGGGTGTTAGATGTAATCATTAGGTTAATTATGTAGTAAATAAGTAATAGGGAAAAATAGTAAATTTTAAGTTAATTTTGTAAATTAAAGTAATTAGGAGTAAAATCTGATTTAGGATGAATTTAGACACTTTGAAATGATAATTGATGTTCGGAGATAGTAATTAGAGTGATAGAAATATAGATGTGTATTATAAACATAATAGGTGATAATACATAATATATAATTATTGGAAATATAATAAACAGAAAATATTAGGATAAAAATTGATATTATATAAATAATAGGGATATATAATAAAACTGATAGAAAACTTAAATTTATGTAATTATATGAAAAATGTAAAAATTTATCACATTAGGAGTAAATTCGGTATACTAATAAGGATTTAAGTGTACCGGGTAGAATAAAATACTAATTAGGGGTAATGATGGTATTTAGGATATTTGAAAGTAATGTGATTAATTTCATATTATGAGTTGAAATGAATTTCTAGGATTCGGGTATAAAACAATATTTAGAAATCGAACTAGAGCCTAATTTAGAAATCGATGCGGAAACCGAACCCGAACCTAACCCCAAACTTAGAATAATTGTAAAAGACTTAAGACCTAGATAATTAGGTATATTAAACCCTAAACAAAACATAACAATAAGCGTTATAGAATAAAACGAACCTATAATAGTTATATAAAAAACTGAAACTACGTTTATGTTATAGGAATGATCGGCGATAGCCTGAGCGAGTCAGACCTCAAGTAAGTGAGTAAGCGAGGAGTCGAGGTAAGTTGGGATTAATACGATACTGTATTTTAGAGGCTTGAGATTATGCTTGGTTATGCTTGTTAGATAGTCTGTTGTGTGCATATGCTTGATTATGAGTGATGTTATGATTCTATTTGTTATTCTAGCTTGTATTATGTGATCGATATGAAATGAGTGATCACCCTAAACTGGACCTAATCAAATATACGACTTGTAATCATAATCGGACCTGCATGGTAACCTATTAGGAAAAACCTAGGATTCTCCGGCCAAATATCGACCCCTTTGAAAGAGATAACGCAAGATTGCATAAGGGTCCCTTCTTCATCCTTAATTGAACTAAGTGACAGGAGAGGAGGTCGCAGTGAGAGTGAAGTCAATGGTTTGAAGGTAGTCGCAGGAGGAGCGATGTCTCCATTGCACAAACCTGAGTTTGGTCGTAAGTTGTTGCATTAACAGCAACTCCTCAACCAAGATTAGAGCGGGCGCAATTTCTCTAATCTCACGACGAGCCGGACAACGTCGTACTATGGCATTTACTTGAACATGCATTGCACCTAATAAGTTGGTTAATAACCTTGTTGTGTTTATGATATAGTTTTAAGTCCTCCACCCTAACTTACTGAGCTGTGGTTGCTCATATCCCTATAGACGGCGTGCAGATGCTGGCTAAGAAGTGGTTTACAACTACTCTGAAGCTAACATCTACTGGATCCTAGAGAGTGAGGAAAAACATTTAAAGAACAAACATATATTTTTAAGGTCTAAGCTTTTATTTTAAAATTTTTCATTTCTAAATAATGTAATAACTAGAAAATATATTATGGTAAAACATTATAAACGTTAATTGTAATAACTAAATTCTAGTGTATGTATATATTTTCTCACTTTATTAGGTAAATGACTTATTTAAATTACAAACTATTTATTTCAAAGCGGGTTAGTCGTGGACGCTTTGTGTAAATCAGGTCTAGGATAGCGGTTGTAAGGCCAACTTCTATCTTAAAATGGTTTACACGGCAAGACTGTTACGACTCTGCCGCTTTGAGACGTGATAGAACTTAAGCAAGATAGTTGTTCTATGGACAAGTATGTTCGAGAGTTCCAGCCACTAATGATCCATTATGATATTGACAAACCAGAAACTCAAACAGTGGCAAGATTTATTTCTAACCTGAAGCTTGAGATTAGTAATATAGTAGAAGTAAAGAGGCTTAGGAATCTAGATGAGACCATTTGAGTAGCCTAAAGAGTTGAAAGGTAGAGGCGAAATCAACTTAGCTAAGCACTAAGCAGCTGACTTAGCTTTCCAAGCAAATTTGGCATGCCAAGCTGAACAGAGCAACATATGACCGAGCTTAGTATAATTCAAAGGTTAACTACTGAGATTAAGTACCGAGCAAACCTGATGATAGCTGAAATAAGGCTAGGGCCAAGGAGCTTAAGGTCAAGAAGGACCTAAGTCAAAGCTCAAGATGAAAGACTTGAGAAATCAAGTGTTTCAAATGCTTTGGTTTTGAACATGTGGCTAGTCAATGTGTAAACCGATGTGTCATGACCATTCAGGGAGAGAAGCCTTAGTTCAAAATAGAAAGTGCTAATGAAGGTGAGGAGGAAGGGGAAGCTGAGTAGTGATTTGATGAGTTCTTAAAAGACATGGAGACCCTTACTTAACTTAAGCAGGGGGAGCAATACCTCAATATGGTTGTTCACATAGTTCTTAGTACAGGTGTTGTAATGGAAGATGAGTAGCGGCAGAAACTCTTCTACACTAATTGTCGAGTGAATGGAAGCTTATGTGCTTTAATCACTAATGGAGGAAGTTGTACCAACATTGTAGCACAAGAAGTAGTCAAGACCCTAAAGTTGCCGACCCGTTCTCACCCTTAACCTTATAAAACCCATTGGTTGAATGGGAAAGGTAGACTCCAGGTCACCGAGTAGGTTAAAGTATCGATCTTAATTGGGGAAATGTATAAGGATGAGATACTGTATAATGTTCTACCAATGTGCACCTCGTACATACTACTAAGCTGACCAAGGCTATTTGACCTTAAGGTACTCCATGATGGGTATAAGAATACTTATATGTTCCAAATAGATGGGGAGATGGTTATATTGACTACAATGAACCCTAAAGAAGTCTAAGAATCATAGTAGAAGATTTCTATATTGCTATAGAAGAAGTCCTTAGTGATTTCTCTAGCCTAATTTTCCAGGGATGTTAAGAAGGAAGAGTTTGTATTCCTACTAGTTAGAAGATTGTTTAAGCTTAAAGAGGTTGGAGCATTACTAGCTGAGCTGTAGACCTTGCTCCAAAAATATGCTAACCTGTTTCTAGCCGAGCTGCCGAAGGGTTTACCCCCTATCAGAAGCATAAAGCATTGCATTGACCTCCAACTTGAAAATGTTCTACCTAACTAACCTGCCTATAAGCTTAGTCTCAAACAGGTAGCTAAGTTGAAGAGATAAGTTGATGAATTGATTGAACGTGGATATGTTAGAGAAAGCATGAGTCCTTATGCCATGCCAACTGTCCTAGTGCCGAAGAAGGATGGCTCATGAAGAATATACATTGACAGATGAGCTATTAACAAGATTATTATCAAGAATTGATATCCAATTCCTCGATTGGGTGATATATTAGATGAGTTGTACGGTATAAGAAATTCTCGAAAATTGATATGAAGAGTGGCCACCATTAGATCAGAATGAGACTAGAAAATGAGTGGAAGACTACTTTCAAAACAAATAACAGTCTTTTGAGTAGTTAGTAATGCTATTTGGACATACAAATGCACCAAGCACCTTTATGCAACTTATGAATCATGTTTTGAGGTCCTTAATAAGACAGTGTGTTGTGGTTTATTTTGACGACATCTTAATGTATAGTACCGACCTCAATTCTCATATCGTGCACTTGAGATCAATATTTGATATTTTTCGAGCAGAACAACTATTTGGCAATTTAAAGAAATGTGTGTTTTGTCGGAATGGGGTTGTATTCCTCAGATATGTTATGTCTGATGGAAGTATCCGAGTTAATGACAAAAAGATCAAAGCTGCTTTAGAATGGCTGATGCCAACCTGTGCAACAAATGTGAGAAGTTTTCATAGTCTAACTTCGATTTACAAAAAATTCATTTGAAACTTTAGATCCATTGCAACCCCATTGACCGAGCTGACCAAGAAGAACTCTTAATTCAGATGGTTAGAGAAAGCTTAAAAAAGTTTTGATGAGATCGAGTCTAAATTGACTTTTGCTCTAGTACTTATACCACCAGACTTAAGTCTTTGAATTGGAGTGTGACACTTCAAGAGTAGGTATTGGTGTTGTCCTCATGCAAGAATATCGAACTGTTGCATTCTTCAGTAAGAAGCTCAAAGGTGCCACTCTAAATTACTCGGCATATGCAAAGGGATTCTATGTCCTTGTTTAAGCTCTTCAAAACTAGCAACATTATTTGCTGTTAAGAGAGTCTATTATCTACATAGACCATGAGTCCCTCAAACACCTCCAAGGCCAACAAAAACTCTCTCAACATCATGCTAAATGGGTCAAGCTCTTGGAAAACTTTTGCTATGTCATCAAGTATAAGAAGGGAAGTATAAACACTATAACCGATGCCCTCTCTCATTGGCATGTTCTCGTTACATCTTTGCAAGCTAAAGTACTTAGGTTTAGTACTCCACCTGATCACTATGAGAATTATCCATACTTCGGAGATTTATTGGCTAAGTGCAATGTTGGAGGAGTAGTGGATGGATTTTACCTAAGCCAAGGATTCTTGACAAAGGGGAAACAATTTTGTGTGTTGAGCAGTTTTGCTAGGGAATTACTTTTACGGGAAGCCCATGCTGGAGGTTTAGCTGACTATTTTATCGAAAAGAGAATTGCTGAGTTGTTGAAAGAACATTTCTATTGGCTAGGGATGATAAGGGATGTATGTAAGGTTCTTGAACGTCACGAGATGTGTAAGCAAGCTAATGGAAGAAAGGAGTCATACGAGGAATATACACCTTTACCCATACATGAATGGCCATGGACCGATCTAAGCATAGATTTCATGCTCGACCTACCTAAAACACCCCTAAAACATGATTCTATTATGGTAGTAGTTGATCGATTCAGCAAAATAAGCTACTTCACCCTTTACCATAAAACTAATGATGATTTATTTATTGCTAACCTCTTTTTGTGGAAAATTATGTAGCTACATATCCTTCTAAGGAGTATTGTCTCAAATCGTGACTCAAAGTTTATGAGCTTCTTTTGGCGAACACTATGAAAGAAGCTCGGCACTAAACTTATGTTTACCACTTTTTGCCATTTACAAATAGATGGCCAAACAGAGGTCATAAACAAAACAATAGGCAACTTGCTTTGAGCTATTATTGGGAAGAATCCACATCATTGGGATTTGTGCCTGCTAATCATAAAATTTGCTTACAATTGCTCTACCCATAGCTCGACAGGAAGGTTGCCCTTCAAGGTTATCTATGGGCTTAATCCAAATCTAACACTAGATGTGATTGCTACCCTAGCCTCTTTAGGAGAAAGCCAATAAGGTCTACAGCATGTTGAGGAATTTCAAAGATTGCATCAAAAAGTTACCAAGTAGCTAGCTAAGACGATTGCTTAACAATGAGAGAAGGGAATAAAGGATGCAAGCATGTCATTTATAACCCTGGAGACCTATCTAGGTTCATCTTAGCAAGGAATGATTCTAGGATAGAAGACAAGCAAGCTATCCCCCAAATTAGATAGCCCCTTCAAAGTCCTAAAGAGGATAAACAAAGCTTATGAGCTGAAGTTGCCCAAAGGCTACGGGGTGTCTCTTACTGTTACGCCCTGAAGTAGGAGACGCCCTGTAGCAGCAAAATTGTAACAGTTCTACCGTACAAACCATTCTACGATAGAAGCTGACACTTCAACCACTATCTTAGACCTAATTTACACAAGGCTTTTACAACTAATCCGCTTTGAAGTAAACGATTCATAAATAAGCATGTTATTTACCTATGAAATTATAAAGAATACATGTTTACTCTAAAATTATCTGAATATATTACAAGATTTAGTAATCTAATCATAATCTACTTAAGAAATACATAAATTATTACTAAAAGCTTTATAAATAAAATTAAACTTATGAGTGTACCAAATCTTCAGTTTTATATCTTCATTCCCCAAGATCCAATAGTTGTTAGCTTTAAGGTGGTTATATAGCCGCTTGTTAGCTAGCATCTACAACAACATCTATAGAGATGTGAGCAACCAACTGTTCAATAAGTTAGAGCGGAGACTTAAAACTATACATCAAACACAAACAAGATTTTTAACCAAATTAGTTAGATGCAATATATGTACAAGTAAATGCAATCGCACGATATTGTTCGGTTCGTCATGAGATTAGAGAAATTACACTTACTCTAATTCGGGTTAAGGAGTTTCCATGTAATGTAACAGCTCACGATCAAACCCAAGCTTGTACAATAGAGATACCACTCCTTTCGCAACTACCTTCAAACTATTGACTTCACCTTTGCCGCAACCTCCTCACCTATCACTTAGTTCGACTAAGGATGAAGAAGGGACCTATTATACTATCTAGTACTATCCCTTTTGAAGGGATCGATATTTAGCCTAAGAACCATAATGTTTCTCCTAATGGGTTGCTATGTATGTCCAATTTAGAATTACAAGTCATATATTTAGTTAAATCTGATTTAAGGTGTTTAATCATTTCAAACAAATTAGACAAAAATAAGCCAGAGTAGTAAACTAAAATCATATCAACAAACTCAGAATCAACCACATACAGGCATGTACACAGTTAACTATCTAACAAACATAATCAAGAACAATTTCAAGCCTCCAAGTTCTACAAATTAGTACTCTAAAATATAATAACGTATTAATCCCAACTTACCTGGATTTCCTGCTTACTTTCTCAAGGTATGACTTGCATTCTCAAGGTACGACTTGCAAAAGTCATCACTGATAATCCCTATAATACAAATATTATTTTAGTTTCAACATGAGTACCATAGATATGTTTTGTTATATAATTCTTATTATTATCTTCAGTTTAAGGTTTTATCATACGTAGTTATTTAGGTTTTTAAGTCTCTTATAATTATTCTTAATTTAAGCTACGTTCTAATTCAGTTTCTGAATTAATTTTTAAATTAGGTTCTAGTTCAATTTCTGATTACGGGTTTTTTACATAAACCCTTGGAACTTATTCCTATCAATTATGTGAAATTAATTACATTAAACTTTAGTGTCTTAAATCTCGTATTTATAACTAGTATTCTAGTCCGTATAGTATACCCAATTCCTAATTTAACTACCGAACTGATTCCCGATATGAGAATAACCTACATTTTCCATATAATTTCCTAAACTCCCATTCCAAATTAGATTTATATCATATTCTTATTATTATATTACCATAAATTTTTATCTAATATTTTCCACTGATTTATTTCCCATATACATATATTATGTGTTATTACATAATTCACTCCTAAATCACTTATTTAATACTTCTAACACTACATATATCATCCAAAAACATATCAAATATCTAATTATATTCTAAATCAGAATTTTATACCTAATTACCCTAAATTACAAAATTAACTTAAATATACCCATTTACCTACATTTTTAGTACATATTATACATAATACATACAACTAATGCCTCAAACTCCACTAAGGCTACATAAAATATATTATACTCAATAGATTATAGTTGTTATATTCTAATCATGAGAAGTATTAAGATAGTTTAATATATATTATTTTTCGAAATATCAATTTTAGGGCCAATTTTGCTAAAAATTAGCTTAAATTAGCTAAATGACCAAATAAAACTATAAAATTCAAATTGAATATTCCTAAAATCATAACTATGCTTTAGAAGTCATTATAAATTAGATTCATTAAAGAATTTAATTAAAAACTTATTATTTCTTTCATATGAAAAACTTGGTAGATTTAAAAAAATAAATTTAATAAATACTAAATGAATATTTTATCAAAAATTATTTTTCTGTAAATTAAATATATTATATGAGGAATATGTACACCAAAAATTAGCTCGAAATAACATTATTTACTATTTTTTGAAAATTTATATAAAATTCATTAAAATCAGGTCTATTCTTAAGAAACCTATATAAACACTTCTAATTTTAAAAATATGGTTTGATTTTCTAACTCTACATACAAAAATAACTAGGGAAAATTTGTTATTTTTACTAAATTAAATAAATTCAAAAGGAAAATCGGAATTCACTATTCGATCAACTTCCAGCCACTAGTAGTAGCTCTACCATTTTTGACAGCCCTTGGCAGTGGATTTCCTATCAAGTGGTAGTGGCCACCTTTTTCTATGTGGTCATCGGGTATGGGTTTCCATTATAAGTCATAATTACACTATAATTTGTTAATTGTTAGTAATATTGTTTTCTCTCCTCTTCTCACATCTCCCTAATTTTTTTGGACTCTAAACTAACTAAAATGAATTTTGGAAGAAGGTTTGGTATTTATAGAAAAGGTTTAGGGGTTTTCTTGCAATTTAGTATGGACAAGTGTCCTTACCCCTTATCTTTTTCACTTTTCATTTGTCTCAATTTTATTGGTTGTTATTTTATCTTTAATTCCTAGCATTCCATGCCCCTCTTTTAGACATTTCCACACTTTTTCTAATTTTTCCTTAATTATTTATGAATTTTTTTCAATTATTTAGTGTTATTTCAACATATTTTAGGTATTTTAAGTAATTTCACATATTTTTATCTATAAGTAAATACATATATAGTACAAATAGATATCCTTAAATATTATTTATGTTATTTTATGATTTTTAGTATATATATAATTTATCTCTATCGATTAATTAGTTATTGAAACTTGTTTTATGTGTTTTCAATAAATAATAGGTAATATACATATAATTCAATATTATAATAATTAATCATTATATTACTTATTTTCCTAAATCTAAACTTACAGAATCACTTTTACTAATATTTCTAATTTCGTTGTAAAATTTAGGCTCAATCGGACAACTTATTTGACCACCTTAAATTTCATATATTGAACCTTGAACATTTAATTGTAGGGCTTCCACCTACCTTCAATGTGTCCGATCTAACGCCTTATGTCCTTAAAGAAGAAGACAACCAAGATTTAAGGTCAAATCTTTAATACCCCCAGGGTGATGAATTACCGACCTTTGGATCTATCACCCGAGCCTAACTAAGAGGCTTATAAAGACTTGTTAAGAGAACTCAAGCATCTCAACTATGCCATGATGAGCTTCAGTATCAGGATGGCAGTTTGTAGAACTCTTTGAGCGCCCAATTCGAACATAAGCTACTCTTCTGGATCCATTGTCCTGATGTTGAGCTCCTTAATGCCTATTCATCCAGTGCTGTACATTCAAATGCTAACCTACTAAGTACTAAAGTCAAGGTTCCTATTACTAGCCACCAAACTCTCCTATCCTACTCTCTCGAGCTACTGCCTCATTTAGATCCATTTCTAGCATTGTACTATATTCCTTTTTGCACTATTTGTCCCCTTTACCCCTTTAATAATGTACTAGATTATTATTCTTGTATTACCCTTTATTATAATTGCAAATATTTCCTTATTACCCTAGGAACTTACTATAAATAATCCCTTATCTTTTATAGCCAAATTAATCCTATTCCAAACATTGATGAATATCCTCCCCTATTCTTACTTAATATCATTCTTCGAATACATTTCTCATTACTGTTATCTAATCTTGTCTATAGCTCGAGATTAGTGGTGAGTGAATCTAAGTTTTTATTTGTGATTCATATGAGAGTTGAATTGTATCATGTTCGTTAGTGCGTCATATCTAACAAATAGCTTCATAGAAGCTAATTTGTGTTGTCAATCCACTTTCTTTTCTTTGATATTTTGAAGGACCCACCAGTTATCATTTTTTTACGGTAAGCCCTAGTGATTAACTCAACTCTTAGGTACATTAGAACGTGGTTCAACCACCCCCTTAAGAACTCAATTCCTCCTTTGACGAGCTCTCTCATTGATTCAGCCTCTATTTTAGGGCTAGCAAGCCCCCATGCAAGGAGATCTCATCCTTATACTTAATTGGATAGAAGGAAGGGGAAACCTTCAAGAATATGTGGCACAATTTAATAATACTGTGGTCAAGATCCCTCAGCTCGACGAGGGAGTTATTGTTCATGCTACTCAGTTCAGCAACAGACCTTCTAGGGAGTTCTTCCAATTGATCTCAAAAGTAAGCCCAAAACCCAGGTCAAATTCTGGAATAAGGCCCAGAAATACATGGATCAAGATAACATCCGCGCTATGAGTGAGGTCGACCTAAAAAGATTAGGTAGAAAGAAGGACAAGGAAAAAAGGTTCATCAAAGATCACCTCGGTGGTATCCAATAGCAAGAAGCAACCACTACCCCCACCAATATTCACCTAATTCACCCTTTTAAACTAACCTTTGGCTCAGGTTGATATGAAGGTTCGGGGAAGAGAACTACTGTAAAAACCCCCTAAGATGAAAGGGAACCCCATTCGTTACAACTTAGACAAATTTTATCAGTTCTATGAGGACTATGGCCACATAACAGACAAGTGCTTTCAATTGAAGAACAGCATAGAATATACTATCCAAAGAGTCTTCTTCAAAGGATATGTGGCTATAGTCAATGATGGCTTAGAAAGGGCACCTCAGAGGCAATAGACTGAGAATACCTAAGAAGAAGAAGACAATGACAGCTACAAGAACCGAACCTCTGATGGTGTCATCAACATTAATGTTGAGGGGCCACACTTAGGGAGCCAGTCGAATAGCAATAGCTCGACTAATGCCTAATCTAAGGTGTTGGCTATGAGAGAGAAAAGGCAAAGGCATGACACCTATATTCCCTTCTCTAATAAAGACCTCAAGGGGGTTGGTATACCTTATTAGGATACCTTAGTGATTGGGGTAAGGATATTAGGCTACAAAGTCTTGAAGATCATAGTGAATATCGACAACTCTACTGATATTCTCTTCAAGCACACCTAAATAAGATGAGGCAAAAGCTACCCAAGATGAAGCCATACTACCATAAATTGTTTAGTTTCAATAAGGGAACTGTTTAACATAAGGACATTATCACCTTAGATATGGAGCTCGACAACGATGAGAATGTCACCTGACAACTCGTGGAATTTGTAATGGTAGATTGCCCATTCCCCTACAATACTCTGTTGTGACGACTAAGCTTCACCAATTTTAGAATTATTACATTATCCCTCCATCTGAAGGCCAAATTCCTAACCCCCACCAAAGTGGAAGTTTGTAGGTGTGACCAGAAGCTCTCTAGGGAGCTCTACTTGAAGGCAACCCAAGGTGATAGTATCTTTACCTTAGAAACTAGTTCATAGGAGAAACCGGTTAAGAGAGTTGAGCCGATTGAGAAGACGAAGGAGGTACAAATTGGTACTAGCCTCGACCAAACCAACAAGGTAGGGGACAAGATGCCTCTCGAGGTGAAGGAGGCCATTATTAAGCTCCTACAAGCCAACTTAGATCGGTTTGCTTGATTGGTGTCAAATATACCTAGTATCTCGACCAACTTAGCAACCTACAACCTTAGAATCGATGAGAACGCTTGACTTATCAAGCAAAAGAAGAGATATTTTGTTCCAAAACAACAAACCGCCATTAAAGAAGAAGTGTAGAAGTTATTGAAGGCAGGCTTCGTGTAAAAGAAGAAGTACTTAACTTGGCTAGCTAATGTTACGCTAATCAAAAAGAAAAATGGAAAGTAGCAAATGTGTTCAACTATATCGACCTCAATAAAACCTACCCAAAGGATTGCTTCCCTTTCCTTAAGATAGACCGGTTGGTTGACTCTACATCGAGACATGCTCTATTGAGTTTTATGGATGCCTTTTCAAGTTACAATCAGATCAAGATGGATTCGAAAGATGAAGTTTACACCTCCTTTATCACAAATTTTGGCACCTATTGCTACAATATCATGCCTTTTAACCAAAAAAATGCTAGGGCACATATCAGCGAATGGTGACCACATTGTTTAAGTTTTAGCTTGGACGAAACATGGAGATATATGTAGACGACATAATCATCAAAAGCAAGTAGCTCGGCAACTATATTAAGGACTTGTAGGAGACCTTTGATAGGATGAGGAAGTATGACATGAAGTTAAACCCCCCAAAAGTGCATGTTTGGGATCGACTCTGACGAGTTCCTAAGTTCCATGGTCATGCAACAAGGGATTGAGGCTAACCTAGAAAAAATTAAGGTCATCAAGGACATGAAGCCCCTTACTTCGATCGAAGAAGTCCAGAAGCTCACTGGTGTAAGATCGACAATTAACTACTCAGAATTCCGATCGGCTAAAGGATCCGATCGAGCTTAAATTATAAAGTAGAGTTAGAAATATTAGTAAAAATGATCTCATAAATTTAAATTTAAGAAAATAAGTAATAAAATAAAAGAATATAAAATTTTCAAATTTTAAGTATATTACTCGTTATTTATCAAAAATGTGTAAAATATATTCTGATAATTAACAAATCACTCCAGATAAATTATATACATATTAAAAATCATAAAATAACTTAAATAATATTTAAGAATATTTATTTATACTATATATGAATTTACATATAAGTAAAAATACGCGTAATTACTTAAAATGCACGATATGTGCTAAAATAATGCTAAATAATTAAAGAAAATTCATAATTAATTAAAAAATCAAGAAAAATCAGAAAAAATGAGAAAAAATCCAGAATTGAGACATGGAAACCTAGAATTGAAGAAATAAAAGTAACCAATCAAATTACAACAAATAGAAAGTAAAAAAAGAAGAAATAAGATAATTGTCAAATCAATTTAATGCATAATAATTCCCCAAGACCTCTACAAATACCCCAAATTTTTCAAAAGCTCATTTTGGATGTCTGGAAGTTCAGAAAATTAGAGAGAAGCGAACTTAAGAGAAAATCAAGGTTTTACAAAAAATCATAAAAAAATTGTGCAGTTAGGGTTTCTAAGAAGAACCCAGACCCGAAGAGCAGCTGAAAGTGGATGGCCACCACCACCATACGGTGGTGGTAGCGCCTAGACCAGCCGACAAGGGTACGGCGGCCGGCGGTGGCCGGACCTACCAGTTCTGGTGAGTCTTAAGTTTTACTCAATTTTTTCTTAAATTATTAAAAATATCAAAATTAGATGGAAAATTATGAAACTTATTATTCTAGAATATTTTTGTATTTAGTTTTTAGAAAAAATATTATCTTGATGAAAATATGTTCCGTGATATGTGGTCCTTAAGAAATTGAACAAAACCGAATATGTTTCAGTTTAGAAGTAAATGACCTTAGGAGTGCAGTTTTGAACCTAAAATTTTTGTGTAGACTATTTTGGATGATATAGAACAGTGCCACAAAGTCTTTTTTAAAAATTAATTTTTAGATAATTTTTATGCCTTAAAATGATGCATAAATGGGTAATTTAGGATTAATTAAGTAATTAAATGAGTAATTACAGATTTGATACACAATTATTTGTTTTAGGATGTTAAAATCTGATGGAGTATGCTATTTGTAGCATTTGGAGTGTTAAATGTAATTATTAGCATATTATGTAGTAAATATGTAATAAGTAAAAATGATAAATTTTAAGTTAATTTGGTAATTTAAGGTAATTAGGTTCAAAACCTAATTTGGGATGAATTTAGATATTTGGAATGTTATTTGATGTTGGGAGATGATATTTGAAGTGAGAATTATTACACATTATGTACACATTAGGTAATAATGTGTAATATGTAAATATGATAAATTAATAATTAAGAAAATATTGGTTAAAATTGATATTATGATAATAATAGGAATATATATTAAATCTGATAGGAAACTTAAATTTGGGTAATTATACGAAAAATATAAAATTTTCTCATAACGGGGGTGAATTCGGTAATTAAATTAGGATTCGGGTATATCGTACGGATTAGAACACTAGTTAAAGACTAAAAATTATATTTAGGATATCCGAAGATAATGTAATAATTTCACATTATGAGTCGGAATGATTTCTTAAGGTATACATATAAATCCAAAAATAAAAAAAGCTGAGTCAAAAACCTAATTTAGAAATCGATGCAAAAACTAAAACAAAACTCAACATAATTCAAGAAGAATTGTAAAAGACTTAAAAATCTAGACAATTAGGTATATTAAACCTTAAACAAAAGATAACAATAAGCGTTATAAGATAAAACCAACCTATAATAGTTATATGAAAAACTGAAACCACATTTGTATTATAAGAATGATCGGCAATGACCTGAACGAGTTGGACCTAGAGCGAGCAAAGAGTCCAAGTAAGTTAGGATTAATACGTTACTCTATTTTGGAGGCTTGGGATTATACTTGGTTATACTTATTAGATAGTTGGTTGTGTGCATATGCTTAATTATGAGCTATGATTTTGTTGTTATTTTGGCTTATATTGTATGAAATGATTGATCACCTTACACTGGACTTAACAAATATATGACTTATAACTATAATCGGACCTGCATAGCAACCCATTAAAGGAAATCTAAGATTCTCTGGCTAAATACCGAGCCCTTCAAAAGGGATAGCGCTAGATAGCATAACGGGTCCCTTCTTCATCCTTAGTCGAACTAAGTGACAGGTGAGGAGGTTATGATAAGGGTAAAGTCAATGGTTTGAAGGTAGTCATAAGAGGAGCAGTGTCTCCATTGAACAAGCCTGGGTTTGGTCGTAAACTGTTACATTAACGGCAACATCTCAACCCGGATTAGAGTAGGCACAATTTCTCTAATCTTACGACGAGCCGAACAACGTTGTACAATGGCATTGTATGTTCATGCATTACATCTAACTAAATCAAGTGATAACCTTATTTGTATTAGTCGTATAGTTTTAAGTCCTCCATCCTAACTTACTGAGCTATGATTGCTCACATTCCTATAGACGTCGTTGTAAGTGCCAGCTAAGAAATGGCTTACAATTACCCTAAAGCTAGCAACTGCTGGATCTTGGGAAATGAGGAAAAACATTTGAAGAACAGACATATATTTTTAAGGTCTAAGCTCTTATTTTAGAATTTTTCATTTCTGAATAATGTATTGACTAGGAAATAGATTACGGTGAAACATTGTAAATGTTAATTGTAATAACTAAATTCTAATAACTAAATTCTAATGTATATATATATATATATATATATATATATATTCTTATTTTCTTAGGTAAATGACTTATTTAAATTACAAACTATTTACTTTAAAACAGGTTAGTTATAGACACCTTATGTAGATCAGGTCTAAGATATCAATTGTAAGGCCAACATCTATTTTAAAATAGTTTGTATGGCAGAGCTGTTACGACTCTGTTACTTCAAGGCGTGACAACTAGCATGGTGGTTGTACTAAGCAAGTTCGTCTCCAAAAGTGTAGATAAATGCACAAAATTTTTCAAGATCCTTAAGAATCTTAAGGATTTTAAATGGAACCATCAATGTGAAGTAACCTTTAAGTAGCTGCAGGACTTCTTGGAGCACCCACCTATCTTATTGAAGCTTATACCAAGAGAAGACCTCTAGTTGTACGTAGCAATCAGCAATAAATTACTTCCATCCATATTGGTCAGGGTGAAAGGAAGAGAGCACATGCCCATGTACTATATTAGCCACATCCTCCAAGGGCTTAAGGTTAGGTACTCTAAGGTAGAAAAGTTTACCTTAACAGTTGTGATTTGCACATGTTAGCTTCAACCTTACTTCTAAGCACACCACATCATCATACTGACAAACCAACCACTCTACATGCTTCTATAGAAACCCGATGCTTTTGGTCAGATGGTCAAGTACGTGATAGAGCTGAGCACATACAAAATTCAATATCAACCATGAACAACTTACAAAGCACAAGCGCTAGCTGATTTTATTGTATAATACATTGGAGAGGAGGTAGCACTATTTGTAGATGATAAACCGGTGTAGACTCCCTATATTAATGGCTCTTCTACCTTTGGAGGAAGAGGTATGGGTTTAGTGCTCATAGGAACGCACAAGACAATAACGAATCTGAATACGAGGCCTTGATCACCTGTCTTAAGTTGGCTAAGGAGATTAGCACTGAGTA
The DNA here is from genome assembly GCA_024138015.1 of Lumnitzera littorea. Lineage (NCBI taxonomy): Eukaryota > Viridiplantae > Streptophyta > Magnoliopsida > Myrtales > Combretaceae > Lumnitzera > Lumnitzera littorea. The sequence continues at coordinate 10,954,235 of JAMXBB010000002.1, forward strand.
ACTTGAAGTATTCTTAAACTCTATGCTCGTCGTTTAACAAGTCTAAGGTGAATACCAGGGTAAGGATGACAAGCACTTGGAGAAGGTAAAGGCTTTCTTGGCTAAGTTCCCTTCATGAAATATCACAAAAATTCCCCAAACTCAAAACTTGATTGTGGATTGGTTGTCTAGGCCCACCTCCACTGGGATACAAAGGCTAAAGGTAAAGGATAAGAAGATATTCATTGAGTACTTACTAGAGAAGAGTATCACTCTAGGTAAAGCCGAGGTCTTTAGGCTCAATGCAGCACTAGTAGAGCTATGTTAGATGGACCCCATTAAGAACTACTTAGAGTAGGGTACGCTATTGACTAACAGGAATGGCCAAGAAATTGAGGAACAACACCGCTAACTACACCCCAATCGATGACATCTCAAAGAGGAGTCATCCTCCCTTTGTTGAGATGTCTCCAACCTAATGAGGGGTTGTACATCATAGAAGAGCCATATACAAGAGTATGCAACAATCAAATCCAATCACAAGCCCTCTACATCCGAGCTTTTCAACTTAGATACTATTAGCTTACCATGAAGCAAGATGCAATGGTAGCCTAGAAATGCCTTTAGTGTTAAAAGCATACCCCAATAACATATGCTCCCAGCTCCAACCTTTAATCTTTGACAAGTCCATGGCCCTTTGCCCAGTAAAGCATCGACATTTTCAACTCGTTCCCAAAGGCATCTAGAGGACAACAATTCATCACTGCAGCCATCAACTACTTTACTAAGTGAGTCGACGCCAAAGCCGTCGTTAAGATAACATAAAGGAGCATAGAATCATTTTTATGCAACAACATCCTCTTTAGATTTGAGGTGTCGTACACCCTCATTATGGATAATAGTCGGCAATTCTACAACTCCAAGTTTAAGAAATTTTGCACGAAGCATCACATTACCCCCACTTCACCTCAATTGCGCTTTCTAAAACCTCGCAATTTTAACTTGCTAGCTTTTAAGTAGATTGTATACCTTATAAGATAATTTGTTTTTATAGAATGGGTTAACGAGTATAAAAGAAATTTTCAATGTACAAACTTTATTAAATATCTTATAGTAAAAAATTTTAGACTACAAAAGATTGTTATGGAAATAAAAATATCAATATTGCATTGTAAAATGAAACTCATTTAAGTCTAAGAAAAGCTATATTTGGAATAGTAAACATGGAAGGCCTCAAAAAAATTTTCGACTGTTAATATAATATTAAGTCGGTGAACTTAACTTATTGAAAGGGTTAGGACCGGAGTAGAATTTAGTAGAAAACTTGAGGGAAAAAAAATTAGGAATTATAAAAATTGAATAATTAAGAGCATCATACGTACTTATCAAATATGTAAGAAGATGTGAATTAAGACAAGCTGTGTGTCATAAATTGATAATCGTCATTGTTTTACTGAATGAACAGGGGAGCTACAACATTTGTAAGATTGAATTTCAACATGATAATTTATTTCAATTTGCTTAGCATCTAAATAAATAAATACGATTTAGATCACGTGTTGATTCAAAAGAATAACAACTAAGAGTAATATTAGAAATTGACTATTTGACTTGTGCAATATATATATATAAACTATGATATACCCTTGAAAAAAAGATAATAAATTAGCGGAAAAAATTACAACAATGTGATTGTTCCTTGAGGATGACATTGAATGGAGTAGGATCGTATAAACTCCACGGTCAAGTTTGCTTATAATTGTGATATCAATTAATAAATGCAATATTATTCAATAATTGTAAATTTAAAATATGGGAAATGGAGTGATAAAAAATGTAACAACTGGTTATTCAAATCTAATTTGTCAAGTCCTATTTTAATTGTTATTTCTTAAGTATTGGTGAAGGAAAAAAAAAGTAAATGATAATAATAAAAACCGCCTTAGACAATGGCGGCCAAAAAGCTGGATGGTAATAAATATGGCTAATAAGCCATTTTTAGCAGAACAGATGAAAACAAAACATTAGAGAGAGAGAGAGAGAGAGATTAGGGAAGGAGCTATTAAGTTTCATGAATTCCAAATGGATATTCTAAACTCCCAGGTAATTTTGTTTTTTTGTTTTTTTTTACTAAAGTATAGATATGTGTTTGTATTTTTAAATCACATATAGCAGTGTTAGGAACGATATATTTCGTAGTATATAATTTTGGTAGCCAAACGTGAAATTGTACTGGAACCTCACAACTATTTTACTCGGTTGATGGCTTTATACTTGGTAGAAGTAATCATAGCAATAGTTGTAGCAAGATTACAGTAAAATTGAAAAGAATGATACCTATTAGTAACGGTAAAGATAATTTATTTGGTATATGGAGCTCATAATTTTAAATAAGGACGATGTTTCCGAAGGATATATATGTACTTATTAGGTGTACATGATGATATATACATAATATATATATATATACAGATACATACATACTTATACATGCATAAATACTAACTTAATGTCTAAACATATGACAATAGGATATTAAAATATGTATGACATATGGATGCCCGACCGATGGGATTAAAGTCAAGCATACATGGTTGTAGCCACCTATGATTAATAATATTAATAATATAGCCATTATTAGTGGGTACAAAATTAAAAGAAGCAGGACTTATATGACATTACTAGATAAAAGAGACATCCATCATATTGTAAGTAGGTATAAATAATGGATAAGAGGTTTCAATATATATATTATTATAGTTATTTGAAATCTATCCCTAATAAAAAGAGAGAGAGAGAGAGAAATCAAAGAGTAATATGACATACATATGAGGGTTACGCATACTCAATAGGTATATACGTAACAAAGGGATCTATACATTTGTATACACAAAATAATATAAGTATATAATTACTTTTATAACACCATAAGTAGATATTAATTAACTTAATAACCTTAGGTTGATAATATAATCGCATAAAACAACATTTTTAACAACTTAAACATCCTTAAGCTGTTAAAGCTTTGAACCATAGGTACCCATACTATTGAGGAGACCTAATCACTTGTAAAAAATAAGATATACTACAATGTAATGAATACAATATGAAGAAAGCAAGTATGTAATAGGATAATCACATATAAGCACTATATAAAGTTTAAATTTTGATTATACCCTTTCTTAGGATCAGCAGACCCAAGGTGACTCCTTGCCAAAGACTCATGGAAATGGCTAAGTAAAGGACTAGGTAAGTGGGATTTGTGAAGCTTAGAGTATATACTCACGTCTAGTTGTAAGTAATTGTTTGTACATATGCTACAGCTATACTTGGTTGCTAAGATGCTGATTAGTAGTTAAGCTATATGTTTTTATTGCGACCTTGTTTGGTGTGTTACAAATTCATTGATCACCCTTAAGCAGACTAATTGAATTATAACTTATAGTCTTAATCGGACATGTATAACAACCTATTAGGGGGTGTTTGGGTATCTTTGACCTAATACTAACCCCTTTGAAAGGAATAGCACTAGAGTATAATGATTCCTTCTTCATCCTTAGTCGAATTAAAAAACAGGAAAGGAGGTCATAATAAGGATGAAAGCAGTGGTTCGAAGGTAGTCGTAAAAGGAGCAGTATCTCCATTGTATAAGTCTAGGTTTAATCATGAGCTATTGAATGTATACTAAACTCCTCAACCTGAGTTAAAACGGGTGTAATTTCTCTAACTTTAAGACGAACCGGATAATATCGTGTGATTGGCACATTACTTGTTTATGCATTGCACGTAACAATTGTTTAATAACTTGGATGTTTTGCTTAACTTGTATATATTTTTTGTCTCTTACCCCTTACCAAGCCTATGGTTCTTTGGCTCATTCCTCTATAGTTTTCTTGTAACCTAGTAGCCGAAACATTGGGTGGGCTAGGAATCCAAGTGTATATAAGTTACTTCAGCAATCTCTACGGGAGGATCAATTCTAAAAGTATAGTTTATTCCGAGTAAGTTCAAATGTAAAAATGTGAATATTACTTATTTTACTATTTGGTAGAGGATTCCAATTCTCTACAATCTTGGAAAGTATGGCATTAAATTCTATAGTTATTTTATATTATGTACTTATATATAATATAATTACGTAAAATAATTAAATAAATAAGTAGAATATTACGATCTCTGACTCACAAGATAGTTGTCATGTAACGGGTGCGCATATAGCCTAACGACTTTAAATTAACCCTTCTAAGCCCCCTTATGAGGTGCAACAGGAGTAGTATCAAAGTTTTAGGTTGTCAAAAATAAGACAAACCTACCAAATAATAAGATGAGGTAAAACCTAGGTAGATTAGTAAAGGGTAGCCAATAAAAGAATTAGAGTTTAGACTGTATATATACTTATAGTTACTTATCACTATAAGATTAAACCTATAACTTACTTCAGAAATGTTGACTTAAAATTCTACTATCTTTTCTTAATTCTATCAAAACAAGAAAAGTCGAAAGAAAAATGAATAATCCAGGAAATGCAGTAGAGTCATACAATTGAAGTGTGAAAGGGATGTGAAATACTTAAAAATGTAAAGCCTAATTACAGGAATACATATATTATAACATCTAACAAAAGATTATTGATAATAAAGTTCTCATCCAACCAAACATGTTGTGTATCTTAAGTTAATCAATCTTTCTTCTTTATAATTGTTCGTTATTTTACCTCATTTTTCCTTTTTTGCTAAGTCCACTCCCAAACTAATGAAGATCGGAAAACATCTCAATTGAGAAAGTCAACTTGTGTTGTATAGCTTTATATAAACCATTTTTGGAACTTATAAGGAAGATAAAAAGGTACCATGTTGAAATTTATAAGAAAGATTTTATAAAATTATATGTTCCACAAAATATCTTGTACCCTATAGATTGATAAGGTACAGGGTACAAGGTATGTTGCGAACTGTAACTAAGAACAGACAAGACCAACCACTGAATAAGTCCAAGTTTACAGAAAGCTCGAAAGAACTAATGGAAGAAAGTATGAAAGGAATGAATGACAAATGAAAAGCAAGCAAAACCCACAAACAACTCTAAAGGATATGACATACCAATAAAACTTCTAAGGACTCACTGCATAATTCGATATAATGTACAAATCGGTCTGGTGAGGTTACTTGCCACGTAGCCTTGCTCAAGTATTAGAATAAGAGTGATGTTGAGAGTAAATAGAGTGTTTACGTAAGAAAGAAAATACTCAAGTGTATTAAGGATAATCTAATTATTATAGCTACAAGTACAAGGGTATTTATACCCATAAGTTAGGGCAACTTACCTAAAAAGGAAAAGACAAAAGGGCATTTCCTAAGGAAATAATGGACAAAATACAAAACGTTAAAAACGAATATACAAGAAAAACAATCATTAGTGCAACGGATTCTACACATAATACCGTATACGTGGTGATGCTACATTAGTGAGGTTGTTAGAAGATGCAAACAAAAAGTACGAATAATTGACTTGTCTGAGCAGGGATGGTTTAATTAGTTTAGAGTCTCTCCTTCTCAGTAAGGAAGATGCCAATTAATTAGTCGGCTTGAGTGCTAGTAAGTAATCTTCAATTCGGCATACTATAGAAAAATGGGCAATCATATGGCTCGGCATAAAGGGTGACTCGGCAAAGAAATACTTAACCTCAGTAGGGGTTGACTGGGCAATCATATGGTGATGCTACATTAGTGAGATTGTTAGAAGATGTAAACAAAAAGTACGAATAACTGACTTGTCTGAGCAGGGATGGCTTAATTAATCTAGAGTCTCTCCTTCTTAGTAAGGAAGATGCCGAGTAATTAGTTGGCTTGAGCGCTAGTAAGTAATCTTCAATTCGGCATACTATAGAAAGATGGGCAATCATATGGCTCGGAATAAAGGGTGACTCGGCAAAGAAATACTTAGCCTCAGTAGGGGTCGACTGGAATAGAAGAATTAATTGTATCAATCCCTCTAGTCCTCAAGCTCGGCTGTGGGTCAAAGGTCTGGTAGCCTAATTGTCGTCATTCCCTCTAGGTTGTTTCGGATTTGGGATCAAATCCGAATGGTCTTCACTCAGTTCTCCGTTAAGGTGATACGGACTGAGGTCGCAAATATTGAAGGTGTCAGAAACCCTATAGTCCTCGAGCAATTCCAATCTATAAGCATCATCATTGATCTTCTTAAGGACTATAAAAGGTCCTTTCCACTCTTGCAGATAATTTGTTCATCCTTTTATTCGGGAATCATTCCTTACTGAGGTGCAGCCATACTAAGTCTCCCGGCTGAAATTGTTTAACTATCCTACCCTTAGTCTTTTCTTACATTCTTCTAGTAGCTTAGTTGATGTACTAAGTGACCTTATCATAGATGTGCTGAAGGGATTGTGCTCTAGCCAAGGCGTCGTGGTCCTCTTTTGTGGGTACGGATGTAAGGGTCTGATCAAAGGAAACTCGGGATTGAAACCATAGACCACTTCGAAGGGAGTTTACTTAGTGGTATCATGTACTATCCGGTTGTAAGTGAACTCAACCACGAGTAAGCAGACGTCCCAATCAGCCAAATTCTTGCCCACTGCAGCATAGAGTAATGATCCCAATGTGCGATTAACCACTTCTATTTAGCTGTCAGTTTGAGGGTAGTAAGAAATACTGAATAGTAGTTTAGTCCCCATCTGACACTATAATGTCCTCTAGAAATGGCTCAAAAACTTCGAGTCTCTGTCGAAGACTACGCTTCTTAGCATGTCGTATATCCATACAATTTCTTGCAAGAAAAGAGAAGCAATAGCCGAAGCATTGTTAGTTTTTAAGCAAGGCACAAAGTATGTCATTTTGCTGAACCGATCCATGACGACTATTATAGAATCTTTACCTCAAATAGTTCGCGGTAGTTCAAGAACAAAGTCCATGCTCAATTCAGTCCACAGCTTCGTCGAGACATATAAAGGCATTGCTTTCCTTTGCACGGCTCGGCACTTAGTCTTCTTGTACACGATACAACCTTCGACTACTCGGTACACATCTCTCCTCATCCTCAACCAATAGAATCAACCATTTAATAGCTCGTAGGTCCTCCTTTCTCCAAAATGACTGAAGACTCCTCCATTATGGGTTTCCCTGATTAGTAGCTCCCTTAATGAATAAATTGACATGCATAATTTTTCGCTTCAAAACAAGTAGCCATCCTCCACATGATACTCATCCACTGTCCTCTCATCGATGTATCGCAAAATTATAGGTCTGAAATGTGGAGCCTCAGAGTACTGTTCTTTGATACTTGCAAACCTAAACAGTTTGGTTTGCAATTTTGATAAATGCGCATACTCCTCGAAAGAGCATCTGTAACTACGTTGCTCTTTCCCTGCTTGTACTTTATTACAAAATTGAATCATTTAAGGAATTCAACCCATCTCGCTTACCACTTCAACAATTTAGTCTGACTTCGAAGGTACCTCAGCGATTCATAGTCAATATATATGACAAATTCTTTTGGGAATAAATAGTGCTGCTATACTTATAGTGCTCAGATTAGTGCCAAAAGTTTCTTGTCGTATACAGAGTAGTTCAGCTGTAATCCTTAAAGCTTCTCATTATGGAAGGAAATTGGTCGACCTTTCTGCATCAGGACAACACCTATTCTAATACCCGATGCATCACAATCCAGCTCAAAGATTTTCTCAAAGTCAGGTAGAACTAACATCAGGGCAAAGGTCAATCTTTCTTTTATCTCAGCAAACCTCCTCTCCTTCCTTTCTCCCCATTGAAAGTCAATGTTTTTCTTTGTTAGTTCAGTAAGTGACGCAATGAGGGTGCTGAAATTCTTAATGAATCTTCTATAAAACAAAGCCAGTTCGTAGAAACTTCTCACATTGGCACAAGTAGTAGAAGTCAACCACTCGACAATTGCTTAAATCTTCTCATCATCAACTCGTATACCTCCTCTATTGACTACATAGCCTAACAATACCACTTCCTACTGGCAAAAGTAACACTTCTTTAGATTGCTGAATAGTCTCTCGGCATGGAGAATATCCAGGACGGCTTTGAGATGTTCACAGTGACTTGGTATGTCAACACTGTAGACCAGGATGTCATCAAAGTACACCACGACATACTTTCTTATGAAATGTCTCGGCATATGGTTCATTAATCTCATGAAAATGCTCAAGGCATTCGACAAGCCGAAGGGCATGGCCATCCATTCGTAAAGTCCATGTCAAGTTTTGGATACAGTCTTCCACTCATCCCTTGGTTTCATGTGGATTTGATGGTAACTAAATTCAAGATCAATCTTGCTAAAAATCTTGGCTCTACTCAATTAATCCAACATGTCTTCTAGCCTCGGGATCAAATACCTGTATTTGATCGTGATCTTATTCACAGTTCGGCTATCTACACACATCCGTTAAGTTCTATCCTTCTTCAGCTCTAGAAGCACAAGCATAATATAAGGGCTAAGACTCTCTCTTACATAACCTCTCTCTAGCAACTCATTGACTTAACGTTAGAGCTCAGAAGCTTGCTCATGATTCATCCAATAAGCTGGCTTATTCGATAGTGTGGCACCGAGTACTAAGTCAATGCAGTGCTTTATGCCTCGAGTTGGAAGCAACCCCTTAAGTAACTATTCTGGGAATAGGTCAGCATATTCATCTAGTAACTCCTTAATTTCTTAGGGTAACTCACCCTACTCCTTCATTTCTAACAGTCGCCTGACCAACAAAAGGGTTGGCTCATTAGCATTGATGGCCTCTTGGAGCTCGGCTTTACTCATCACCAAAGCCTTCTTCGATCTGCAAGCAAGTTTTGTCTGTAACTTATTAACCTCTTTCGGTAGCATCGGATTTAGTGTAATCTTCCGGTCATCCTTCTTGAACATATACGTATTCCTATAGTTGTCATGGATGACTCTCCTATCAAATAACCACGGTTTACCTAGCAACACGTGGGAAGCACAAATGGGTAGTACGTCACAGAGAACCTAGTCAAAATAATTCCCTATAGTAATCGACAGTAATATTTGCTGAATAACATGTAATGTTCCTTTCTCACTCAAATAGTGCAACTTGTACAACTTTAGATGCGCAACAGTCGACAACTTCAGTTTTGAAATAAAGTCGGCTAATGCTACGTTAATGCAGCTTCCATTATTTACAATGAAGGTGCACACCTGAACGTTCACCTTACAAGTGATATGGAATAAGTTCTTTCTTTATTCCTCTTCTCGCAAGGGTTCCACATTCATAGTACATCGAACAATCATGAGTAACTTATCCTAGTCCTTAATAAACACGTCCTCATCAATCGACTCTTTTTTGGTATTTTCTTTCTCAGCAAGGACCTCTCCCCCCTCGAGTTCTTCATTTATATTGTCTACTTTTAGCTTCAAGACGTCTCCTTTGATAACCATTGTCCTATGGTTTGGGCACTAAGCAGCCACATGTTCGAACTCTTGATACTTGAAGTACTTTATTTGGCTCGTCTTCCTATCAGACCTTTGTCTCTTCTCATAAGTTTAGGTCAGCACTTCGCCATCAGGTCGGCCTTTCTACTCAGCTCGAACATAAATCTTTCTGTTTGGCTCTATACTCGACTAAACTCGGTGACTTGCATATTTGGGCCGGCTAATCGACACCCTGGCTGTTAGTTAGCTCCTCCTTTGCTTTTCCACTCGCTGGGCAATAATCGTTAGAGCTTCACAATGTCTCGAATGTCTCATATCAACCCAGTAATAAATCTTAAGATTAGTTGAGCTGGTGGTCCCTCCATTTCGCAATGTATCATAAGCATTTGAAATTCTTGAACATACTCGTCAACAGTTCAACCTCCTTGTCTCAACTCCCAAAGCCAAGTGAAAGTATTCTGAAGATAAGTTTCCGGCACAAATCTGTTTCTGAGTATTCTTTTCATCTCTAGCCAAGCATTAATCTCTCAGTATCCCTTTTGTCTCCTCATGGCATGAAAATTCTTCCATCATATGGTGGCATATCCAGAGATCTCAACAGCAGCAGTTCTCACCTTTTTACAATCCTCATATTGATAATAATCAAACACACGCTCTACCTTCTCTTCCCACTTTAGGTATTCATCAGCATTCCTAAATTCATTAAAACTCGAAATTTGAAGTTTTAGACGGTCAGATGCTCTGGGCACTCATACATGCTCTTCTTCAAAATACTCCTCTTCTTCCTTGTCTCCCATGCCTGCCAAATCAATCCTTCTCCTCATCCGCCTACTCTTCCACCATAAATAGGTCGAGCTAGGTTCTGACCTTTAACAAGCTAAGCAACTTGTGGGATGTTTTGCGTGGCCTCAGTGAATCGGCAAGATAACGCATATACAGCTCAGGTTAAATCCACCAAGAGATTAGCTATCTCATTAAATCTCTCATCAGTACTTTTAGGAGTTTCTTAAGACTTTCGTCCATAGTGGACAACTCCACTATCGTCGCTAATACCAACATTCATATTCTGGTCAATCATTTTTTTTTCTCACAAATTCAAAGCTCAAGCAAACACTTCAGGAAATTAATAGTTAATAACACAGCACTCAAATGAATACGATAACTTGCTTCTGCTTCAGACACGCAAAACTGAGTATAACAAAACTTTGAAAACACACATCAACTCAAACAAAACCTTTACTTTAATACCTTGATATTGCGAATCATGACCAAGAACAAACAAGGTCGACCACTAGATGAGTCCAAGCTTGCAAAAAACTCGAAAGAATTGATGGAAGAAAGTGCAAAATGAATGAATGACAAGTAAAAGGTAAGCAAAATCCATGAACAGCTTTAGAGAATATAACGCACTAATGGAACTTCTGAGGACTCACAGCACAATTCGATATGACGCACAAATCGATCTGATGAGATTATTTATCACCTAGCCTTACTCAAGGGTTGAGATAAGAGTGATGCCTAGCGTAAACAGAGTGTTTACACAAGAAAGAAAATACTCAGGTGTATTAAGGATAATCTGATTCCCACAGCTGCAAGTACATGAGTATTTATACCCATAAGTTAAGGCAACTTGCCTAAAAAAAAAAGACAAAAATGGTATTTCCTAAAGAAGTAATTAATAAAATATAAAAGAATAAAAATGAATATACAAAAAAAATAATCATTAGTACAACGGATTCTACACATAATATTGTACATATGGTGATACCACATTGGCGAGATTATTAGAAGATAAAGACAAAAAGTACAGACAGTAAGCTTGTCCGAGTAAGGATAGCTTAGTCAGTTCGGAGCCTCTCTTTCTCAACTTCTTAGCAATGCAAGGAAGATGCCGACTAATTAGTCAACTCAAGCATGAGTGAGTAATCTTCAATTCAGCGTGCGACAAAAAGATAAGCAGTCATACAACTCGGCATGAAGGGTGACTCGATCGGGATGTACTCGGCCTCGGTAGGATTCGATTGGAACTAAAAGATTCGTCATGTTAGTCTCTGTAGTTTTCGGGCTCGACTGCGGGTCAAAAGTCCGATAACCTGATTCCCATAAAAGTATGAGGTGATTTTAAGATACTGTATAGTAAGTTTTGGTTCCAAAGATTTGGTAACATGTACCTGCAGGGTAAGGAACAATAAGTCCTAATATCTTATCCACCTCATACCCCATCATCTCTACCTATAAATTGTACAAATATGACTCATTTGCTTGAACTATTCGAGCAAATGTAAATTGATCAAAGAAGACTTCAAGGTTTAATATTTTTGCATTAAAAGGAATAATTTTCTTAAATAAACATGCTTGATTTACTCCATCTTAAGTTTGTTAAGTACCATTCCAAATTGATCTTGAGTTGAAAAATAAAATTAATTAAGTTTGAGCTTTAAATTTTCAACTCAGATTTAAACTCAAGCGTAATAATATATACTTTCTTGTCTTAATTTACTAAATTCTTGAGCAAATGCATATTAAGAAAAGCTTAGGAGCCTAAAGTGTTTGGTTACTAGAATTAGACAAGATAAGGAAAATTTGACAGCACGGTTCAAAAATTATAATACAGGACAAGATAATACAACCTTAGTATATCATGTATGGCACGTATAATACTTAACACAGATTTTTGTGATTGAAAAATTAAAAAAATTAAAAATTTTAAGTATTCATGATATAAATTATAATGAAGTTCAATATTGTAATAAAAAAATTTGGTTTGGAGCTATTTTTTTCTTTCAAAATTATAATTATTTGTATTATGTGAAGTAGATTTTATACTAATAAATATATGATACAAATTTTTAAACTTTCAATACTCTAATCATTTTTGTCTAATACTATTGCCAATTATGCAAACTAAATAGAAGATAAAATATTCTATGTAGTCCAGCTAGGATGATAAAATTACTTCAACCAAACAATACTTAAATGCTTACTTTAAAAAAAAATGAGGGAAAAAGTATACAAGAGATTAAGAAAAATCTTCACAATTTACTTTTATTTAATTATTAAAATCGATGCACACATAATATATGTGTATAAAAATGAATACATAAAATAAATATATAAAACATCTCAAGAAGAATACACACAAAGGACAACCTATTAAGATACACAAAGGAAGAAAATATGATCAATCAAAGAAAACAAAAAAATAAACGATGGAGAGATATGAGTGGAGATGGACCTAAGCACAGTTCAGGTTTGGAATCGGGAATCGGCCACAACCGAGCTCATTAACAGTAGAACGAACTCTCAATTCCACGGTTCGAGGTCGAGTTCGTCCGTCTTTGGTAATCATGAAACCAACATTCCCACAGTTCATTTGAAAATCAAATTGTAAACACAAAAGGACAAAAAAAAAAAAAAAAGGGGTAGCTTTAACGGACACAATTAGTGCATTATTCACTATGCATACGTTGAGACAAAAAATAAGCCTTGTGCAACGCTCAGAAGAATTAAGTATAAATTGGACCGTTGTCTTTGTTCTTAAAAAAAAAAAAAAAAAGGCTCTCCAAATCATCACGCTCAAATGATTCAATATGCCTGTGCTAAGATAATTGCTCTACATAGTACTCTATTTGCATATATCTGCTTTTTCATAAGGTATTATGTGCTTGCTATCAATTTCTCCTTTTTGCTCCTTCAATAATTTGATTTTTATGGTTAATATATTATATATTCTGCAGCCATATCTCTTTTTGCGATCAATATATTACTCTTGATAATAGCTATATTTTTTTTTTAATACTAACTTTATTTTAGAATTTAAAATAGTTGTTCTATCTTGGTTAGGAAAAGTTATTATTAGTTTTCTTTTCATATCATATTTAATAGTATGAAATAGCTTTTTAATGTTCCATCTAGCTTTAGCAAGAAGTTATGATCCAACAAAGGTGAGAGTATAATGTACTATCATCTATTTTAAGTTTTGAGTATATAACACCTAGTTTTGATCCCCATACAGTAGATGTAGGCAAAGGCCAATGGGAATGGATTGCCCACCAAAAGTGAAAGAGGTGGAACATTTTCAACGAGAAGCAAGATGACGAAATAGAGGGTAGTAAGGTGGAGAAGGTGACGCTAGTGATAAGCCATCGAGACCACTTCAATTGAAAATCTTTATTAAGCGTTTCCATAAAGTTATAGGTTCAGATGGGAGGATCCAAGAACATTTTAACTATTGCGAGGAAAGTGTCACATGAAGAAAAGCGATAGATATGGAAATTTTGTTAAGCACCTCGATAGAGGCACCCATTTAAGTATGGACCAGAAAAGTCACAGCAACGATTCTCCAGGTCTACTACTCCCCAACCTTCCAACATTATTTCACTATTCCTAGGAGAGGTAAAAAATTGGATTATGAAAAATGGTTGTGAGTACCACCTGCTAAACTTATTTAAATCTTAATGTTGGCATGTTTTCTAGTAGATTATATGTAGAACAAATATCCAACTTTATCATCATGGAAATGAAATCTAATAAGTAAGTTTTACTTGCTAGAAAAACGTATTTTTATTCGTATCGATATATGAAAAAGCAAATAGAGCAAAAACTCGTATATAAGAATAACCTATCACTGAATAAACGATAAATACGCTCTACATAAAGATTGTTATTACTTAAAAAATTCAATCAATAACAATACGATTAACAAGATATTTCTCGAATAATAAGTATTATATTTGATCAACATGCATTAGCTAAAAAGACTTTCTCTGTTGGTTTTGGCAAAACAATGACAAATATTATGTTTTATTCTTGATCTTCAAGTTTAGGGAACCTTTTCCACATATATTGTGTTCCTAAGATATTAAATCTGAGTGTTAAGGAAGGTATGTCCGCCATAAACTTCAAAATGTTGCCTAAGAAAATGTTGCCTAAGAAAATGGCAGTAGATCATATGACGGATCATCCGTCTTAATAAGCTTTGACAAAAATGCTAAGACTCCCTAAATTTGAAAGGCATGTTCACCAAAGATGGAGTTTCAGTTATACGAAATTCTACAAAGCACCGTTTCCTTCATACAAGCATGCGTTATACAATTTCGTTATGCTCAATACGCTGATACAGCATTTCACCCAAACAATTGGGATGCATTTCCAAAGCTGTTGTAAATATTTAAAAATTTTTATGATTGTTGGAAAGCATTTTCATATTTTTTTTTTTTTCCAACCAAGAGTACGTTTATTTATTTTGGAAGCTTTAAGATACTCTCTATCCTATATGATTCATGGCACAACTCCATCCTATAATATTGTGTCAATAACATGTTATAGAAAAATTTCTCAAATTTATCTAATTTCTATGATTCTTTACCCTCACTGCAAAATCAAAGGACTTTTTTATTATTTAAATTTATATAATGAATATATTGACAAGATGCTTATGTAACTACTGTGTCGCATGTGGTGCGAAAGTTAATCCAACTCGATAGTGCTTTTGAGTTTGTTTATTCTATAAAATATTTTAAAATAATACTACAAATAGAATTTTAGCATTGTAATTAGTATTACACTATAGAAAAAATATTACACTACTTCCTACACTTCATAATGTACAATAGTAGAGTAAATATATATATATATATATATTTGTTTATATGTATTTTATAAGAAATAAAAAGAGGAATCAGACATATTTTACAAAAATAATGGTTTTATAAGGCACGGGTCAATATATCATTCTTATTTGGATAAATTACACATAGCACCCTTGAAAACTTTAGAAATTACACCGATATCCAATTTTTTAAAAAGTCAGCATATACTCCTCTAAAAAATTAACATGATGGCTTAAGTGGTAATTTCATTTGACGTAGCGAAGCATGGATGCCGACATGGTATTTACTTGAACATATTTAATTAATTTATAAAAAAAACATAGAAAATAGAGGGAAATAGAGAAAATAATAAAAAGGACGTAAAATATAGAAGAAAAAAAAAGAAAAAAATTTATTAAATGCACCAATCTGGCTGTTATTCGCTAACCTTTTTTTTTACTGGATCTTCAATCTCAGTGGCTATCAGGCTCACTACCCATAACAAAAAAAGGTAAAATAGGTATGCTCCTTTCATCTATTTCTTTTTCCATCTGATTACAGCCACAAACGCCGCTATTAATCCTTAAACGCATCAATATCACTTATACATGTATATATCTCACGTCTTGTCCCATGAATTTGTTTAGTAGACTTTATATCGTATGCTTAGATTCTATTAACATAATTTAAGATGGACAAATAGGAGCCACATTCATAGAGAATAAACAAATACTCTGGTTAGATTTTATTTTCTTTAGGTGTTATGAGTAAGAGAATCCAATGGGCGTGGGGATCCAGCGGAAAGAGATTAAAGGATAACAACCAATTAAGTGTTGTAGAGTCAAATTGATGCAATTCAATAACTTCGCTTTTTTATTTTTATATTTTATGCCCTATTTTATTTTAGTCTTCTTTATTATTTTTTATATTTCCTATATTTACTATTATTTTATAAAATCAATTAATTAAATATATTACGTAAATGTCACACTGGCATCAATTGTCACCGAGTTAGCTAAAATGCTTACATGAGCTACCATGTTAGCTTTTCAAGGAGATAAGTATCCATTTTTTAAAAAATCGGATGTCTATGTAATTTCTAAAGCTTTTAGGTTAGAAATGTTTTGTGTATTTTATCCTTCTTATTTTGATTTAATTTGGGTGAACCAGTTGTAAATGTTGCCCAAATATTTTGTTTTTCCCCCAAAGGTGTGAGAATGATGAGAGAGAGAAATATTGTGCCTAAACTTCTAATAGGTTAAAAAATACAGGTCCTCCGTTGCAAATAGTCAGCCACCGCCCTCAGCGGCAAACGCAATCATTCATCAAATCCAAGCCTTATTATTCTTCTGTTTCATCCTAAACACCAATTTGCCTTAATTCCCGAATCATTCGTCTCCAATTTCTTTGTTCGAATTCCTCCTTCAAACTCCATAAAAAACCAATCTCTCTCTGCGTCTTCCATTAACGATGCTTCTCTCACCAGGCCACTCTCCGCGGCAACTCTCTACACCATCCCCATCCTCACACGCTTCCGATAACTCCCTCCAAAACCCTAACCCTAGCTCCGCTTCCTCTTCAATCACACCCCTTAAAAACCCTGACCCTAACCCTAGAAAACGCCATACAGTCCTCGATGAAGACACTTACGTTGCTGCGATCGAGAAGATCATCGAACGCGACTTCTTTCCCGACATCCCGAAGCTTCGTGACCGGCTCGATTGGCTCGAAGCGATCAAAACCGGTGACCCGATCCAAATCCGCGATGCCCAGTTGAAGATCAACGAACGCCGTGGCCTAAATAAGGCGAATTCCGAGCGTAATTTTCAGACCCCTGGCTCGACTTTTATGCGATATTTCACTCCTTTTGATGAATTTGATAGCAAAACGCCCAGTGGTTTAAACGCGGACTCGATGGGTAGTGTAGGATTTGATGCGAATGGTGGTGATGATGGTGATAACGTTGATGTTTCGTTGTCCCTGGATGAGTTTTTTCGACGCTATACAAGTGAGGATAACGAGAGTTTTTCTAAGATTTTAGATAAGGTTAATAGGAAGAGGAAGGAGAGATATGGGTATTTGATGGAAGGTGAGAACAGTCAGGGTGTGAAGGCAATTGAGGATGTGAAGAGGGATCGGATTACAGATGGGTATGGGACGTCAGATCAACCGCCTAGTACATTAGAAGGATGGAAGTATACAGCGAAGAATTTATTGATGTATCATCCAGCTGATCGGGGTGAAGCCCCATTGACGGAAGAGGAGAGGGCAGTTAGGATTAAAGGCTTGACGAAAGAGATTAATAGGTCAAATTCAAGGTTTCATGGTAAGATGATGGATTCTAGGCCTAAAGAGGATGGAACAGTTGAGGTGCTATACACTCCGGTCGCAGGAGCTACTCCTGTTCCTACGTTGGATAGAGGCAGTGATAAGATGAAGAAATATGATTTAGAAGAGTTGAGGAAGACCCCGAATCCATTTTATGTGGAATCCAAGAAACGAGCTGATAGTGGATACAGTTTTGTGAGAACTCCATCTCCAGCTCCAGGTGTGGATGAATCACCGTTTGTTACATGGGGTGAGATTGAGGGTACCCCTTTGAGGTTGGAGCCTGAAGATACACCAATTGATATCGGGGGTAGTGGTGATGGGCCTCATTTCAAGATTCCTTGCCCACCTGCTCGGGACGTGAAGGCTCATTCACTCTCGAGGGAGGCTGCACGCAAGTTAAGGGAGAGGTCTAAGATGTTTCAGAAGCCTCCATTACCTTCACCTGTTAGAGGAGGGAGTGCTAGTCCAAATGTGCGGACTCTATCTCCTGCTGCCCAAAAGTTTATGAGAAGAGCAATTTCGAAGTCATCTTCTATTGATGAGTCTCTTCGTGCTAGTTACAGGGGTTCTAGCCCTAGCATTGGGACTCCCAAAAGTGTGAGGAGCATGTCCAGGTTTGGAAGAGAAAGAAGTGCAGGTTCAACATCTCCTTCTGTAAGAGAGGGTTCAAATCCTCCATGGTAATGTGTATTGTATTAAGCAGCGTTGTTAATTTTTTATCTGTTTTTAATTTCATACTAGCATGAATAATTTTTCTTTTCCTTAGCAATACTTGTTGGATGGCATAGTCACACCCCTATCAGTGTCCTTCTAGTTAGTTATTAGTAGATGGAGAGGGGTTTAAGCACATTACTATAGACTGCCTATACAGCTTGGTGGACCCGATTGTTGTGAATGTCTTCCATAGATGAAACTTAGCATGATAACAGCAGATTTTAGTTCAATCTCAACATTACATTCCCTGAGATTACAGATATTAGTGTGCCTATTCTTCAGGTTTTTGTCACTGTTCTAACCATGATCCTTGCTTTCTGAATTTCACTTAGTGCATAATTGGCCATTGCCCTTGTCTTCACCATTACCTTTTATTTTAGAGTACAAGATTTGATAGATCAGAGTAATTTATGGTTCTGTTCTCATCATTGCGCTGTGTTGCCATGATTTGGACATATTTACTATGTTTCCTGGAATAGTTTACTTCTCAGTGTAGTTGGTATATAGAAGGGTTTTTGGTAGCAAAATTATATTTTAAAAGTCTGTTGCTTAACCAGGGAGTGGTCGAAGTCAAGTAGAGTTAAAATAGAGAGAATTTAATTCTGAAGAGAGTTTGTAATTTACATATTGTGTAAGAAAGGCGGATAATGTGTTTTAAGAGGAACGGGTGCAATCACTTCTCCAGAAGTGTGGTGGTGGAAGTTCACATGCGAAGGATGTGTTGATAGAATGCCAAAACCTTCCAGCGAGCACACCCACCCACCCCACCCCTCTCGAATACATGGAGAGTCAAAAGAGGCTGTCTTGTAATGATCCAATATAACCAGTTTCATGGTCTTAGGCAAAAGAAACGGCTCAATGCAGTTATAGAGCAGAAAATAGAAAATTGAAGTTGGAACAATGAATATTGAATAGGATTTTGGGTAAACCTTATGTTTAGGATTGAAAATAATTAACGAGATTTTTATACTGGTTATAAGTAAAACTTAGCCCCTAAGAGTATCTAATCCTGGCCATCCAATACGACACAAATGTCAAGTGACGGGGATGATTTATTAAATCCTTCTGTTAAATACTTTAAAAGTGAAATTAAAAGGGAAAAAAATAAACAAACAAAATTACGAAGTTTGGAAAAGAATCAGATGATCAAAAAAAAAAAAAAGAAGTCTTCTGCATCAAAACTAATTCTCCTTCTTCAAACTCGACGATTCTTATCTGAAGTTAGAATAAGAGGCGTTGCTAGCTTTTGATGTTGTCCTCACCTCACCTCTTCATGAACCTGTCGGAGCAAGAACTTCGCCATCGCTTATTCTACCCACATCCAGAAGAGGTACAAGATTTTAACACATGTCGAGGTTATAGCCTAGGCTGCTTTAAAAGCGAGTCTTTTGACCATGATAAGCAAATTCTAACTTGAGGCTGTACGAAATCTCAATTCCTTGCATCATTCCCAACAAGACAGATTGGCAAGTCACCCATGTTTTTCGTTACAGTTACATTCAAGGAACAAATGCTTGGATGCTTTAACTTAGTCCTCCAAAAATGGCTCGATAGAAGGAGAAATTGAGCAATCTCACAATTTCTAAGAAAATCAAATGGGCAATATGTGTATTATATGTAGATGTTTCCGGACAAAGAAGAAAAACCATTTATTAAAAATAAAAAGAAAAAAGAAGAGGCGAATCATACCACTTCGAAGTTTCTGCATGCTCAAATGGATCTATGGTGAGTCTGGTATCGGCAATGGAGTGTACAAACCCAATCCATGTTTTGAGAAGTGCCCTTACCCAATTAACAAGCAGCAAACTTCTTCACTACAATGCCAATATCTCCACCCTTCTTCGACCATTAAGAGCGATTAGTAACCAGAAACTCAGCATGATTTATCCCTTTTAGGGCTGTCCTAAAGTACTACCATCCCAATTCTGAAATAATTTGCTTCCATAAAGAGGATTTTGAGTTGCATAACTAACTAATTCTAAGCAAATTGATATAACTATCATGTAACCCGAATGACAGTACTTCAACAGCCTTTTCACCCTATAAGTTTGATTGAATCAGCTTGGTACTGGCTCTTCAATTCTTTAAAATCAATCATACAAGTGCTTATAGATGCCAAGATCAAAGATCTACTTTGTTTTTTCCTTCTTTTTATTTTTTTAATAAACAAAAGCTGCTTAATGCATCTAAAATGGTGTTTGTTCTTTGATTTCTCATTACCTTGTGTGTTGCATTGTATCGCACCTTAAATAGGTAGAATCACAACAATCTCACCATCTGAACCATTTTAACATAAAAGTTAACCTCTTAGTTACTAGACCTGATCAATATAAGGTATATTCAATTCAACCGTTTTGAAACATCTAGTTCGATACTTATTAATTATAAAACTTATAATATAATTTAAAGTCTTTCTTTACTAAGGACTTATAAAATAAAACTTGTAATTTATAATGGTAGTTACAAATAGAGTATTCATATGAAAACGTTTCATTTTTAAAAGGATCTTTTAAAACCACATTTAAGTTAAATACATTACAAACTAGGAATTAAAAACTATAGTCACTAAAAGATCCTATTAGTTTCCAACTAAAAAGTTATAATTGTCCATAGAAAACAAAAGTCTAACTATTCCTTTTTTGTCATCATCTTTAACCTCATTTTTTATTGTTCTAGATTTAGGTAAGGTACCGCATTCTACTCTAGACTTATAAAGAATCTATTGGAGAATAAATAACAATTTACTCACTAAATAGAATGAATATAAAACTACACATTCAACACAAAGCTAACAGGATTTTCATTTAAGTTGATTAGATGCATTATATATACAAGTATCATTGCACGACATTATCTGATTTATCATAAAATTAGAAAAATTGTATCTACTCTAATTTGAAAATTAAAGTTTGACATCACACACTCATAAATTGAAGCTAAATCAAGACTTATACAATAAAGGATATCCTCAATTTGCAACTACCTTCGAATTATCATTCTCAACCTTGCCGCAATATTCTTCTATCACTTAATTCTACTATGGATAAGAAAAGAAATAATTTCAACTACCTTTATCAAAGAATCTGTATTTAACCTAATAATTTTAACCGTTTCTTTTAATTAGTTACAATACATGTTAAGTTAAAAGTTAAGTAAAGTTTAAGTTAATTTGTTTTGGAGGCAATCAACCAATTCCATGCAATATAAATCAAAACGACATATACAAAAACAACTACATCATGAAGCTTAACTCCCACCACAATAGGAAAATGTTCAAGCATACATATAAATAACTAAATTATAATCACAAGCCAAAAGTGTACAATAACCTCCAAATATTTTAAAATAACACTCCAAAATATCACAACATATTGATCCCACTTCCTTTAGTGTTGAAACTCGTTATCTTCATGCTTCACTATTGAACTTTTCAAGTGTAATTCTCCAAAGAAAGATTACTTTTGTTTTAATGAATGAAAATTTTCATACAAACTTGATACCATACTGCTTCCGTAGTTTACTCCTCGTATGCTCTGAAGTACTGTTTTGTTCTTACCTTGACGCTTAAGCTGCTCCACCACTTGCACCCACCATTATATTGCAGTACCCTTCAACTTCAGCTCGACAAATAAAACTTCTAGTTCTCACAGTTTCCCCATTACATTTTGCTCAAAATAGCTTTTTAGCCTTGCTTCCTTATCTTTATACAATCTAAGTTAAAAGGTCACATACCACCAATGTATTAAATCTTTGAAACTAAAACTAAAGAAAACAAGACAAGAAAACAGAAAACCATGCTTTTACATCATTAATATAGATTTGAAAGATACAACAAACAACCGTCTGAGAAGGTTGCATCAGCAGTCCATATTCAGCATATTCTATAGATGACAGAGATCGCTAGTACCACTTTAATATTTGAAACCCCTCTTAACATTTATCAACCTCAACTTGGTCTCGGGATTTTGCCATATTTCTTGTTGCTTCAACCACCACCTGTCCCTTAACATAATGTCGACGGCAAACAGGCATGTAGACATCAGCCCCTCCGATTAGTTCCTTCTGCGCTTCCTTGGTCTTTCTCAAAGTGAAAAATGCCCGGCTGTTGCAAATTTCGCATCGTGCTGTCAACTTTGTGATAGTATCAGCAAGGGGGATTACATCTAGCACAGAAACAAAGCTCTTCCTGCCATTTGGAGTACATAAATCTAGTGAGCAACTGTAAAGGATCCTCACAGTGATCATGATGTAGTCAGAAAGCTGCCCAGAACAGGCTCTAGAACATCCAATCTGTTTGTTGAATCCAAGATGAACCAAAATGTTGTAAGAACATTCAATTTACCTCAGATAGTCACCATCTAAGCCTGCAACTATAACAATCTTTCCATCTTGATCAGCAGCATCACAGCAGAAATCATAGAGATCTTCAAAAAATTGAGCTTCATCAATGCCGATGACATCTACCTGTGGATTAAACGCCAGTTGAACAGTCAATTTTTCGTTTTCCATGATTATACCTAACTTCAAAACTCTTTAGTAATATCAATCGATAATAAGCCATACACTAGGCTGCTAAAATACAAAATCTGCATTCTTGCCACTTGCAAGTTTAGTTGTTTAAAGTGTTTTTCTATTTTTTTTTTTTTTTCCCCTTCAGCAGCCTAATGACATTCCGATGCAATCTGAGCGTCAATGGCCATATGAACTTTTATCCAGAGTCTGAGAATGCGGTAAGATCAGATAGTATGAAAAGCATAAAACAGAACTCACATATGCTTAGCTTACCTTAACATTATCGGATCTAATTCTAGTCCCTTTCTTATTCTGCCATATCTCCATTCTCCATAACCCATCCAATACCATCCTACTTGCATTCTTAGTTTTTACTGTCAAGCACTCGGCTTATCTGTTTTGCAACAATATTTTCAGGATCAGAAGTTTTAACTCGAAAACTTACCTTGCTATAGGAATCAGTCCCTAGCTTCTCTTTGAAGGACATAAGATCTGGCAATGCCCAGCATGGGAATTTGACCCCATCATGTGTTACTACTGAATCCACTGCATATCTTGTGTCTTTGCTTGATTTTATAATTGTCGCATTTCTGCACATATCAAAGTGAATAATCTTGATAATTAGACAACATAATTCCACATCTCATTAACTGAAAAGTATCGCTAGCACTTATCATTTTATATAAACACACACAAATCCATATGGACATAAACCGTAGCTTGTTGTAGCATAATTTCGACCTAAACACAATTGAGAAGCAACAGTGTTTCTGTTTCTTTTTTTTTTTTTTTTTTCCCTTTAAATTACATTGGCACAGCTTTAAAACTTCGGAAACTTTTCTTTTTCCTGTTGTACACTGCATTCATTGAGATATGTTTCAAAAATATTTAGCCATATCCAATAATTAAATTTCATAATTGTTCAAACATCCTAAAAGATGATGACAGGAAACCACACACGTCAGAATAATAAGTATACAACTAAAAGAATGGAGAATTGTATTCATATAAACCATTGGTCAGGTGCAAAATCTGACTCTCCAAATTCCCAAAATGTTATTTCACCTCCCGTGACTTACGAAAATATGCAAAATAAACCTCAAACATTTGCAAGGACCCAAAATAGTGGCTAAAAGAACCATAAACTGTTATGGCTTTAGAATTCTAGATATGGTTGGGATGTGTATGCAAATTTTCAAAAATTATAGGAGATTAAATTACAATTTGGGTATTTGAGTCTTTTCGCACCTAACTAGAAGTTTATAGCCTTAAAATATTAAGAGTATCCATATAATTTTTGGAGAGTGATCAACGTAATTCACAATTTTTTTTTTCCCTCCATATCATTCAGGGTAAGTAACGTATGCAGATAATCCAGGCAGGGTTATTCCCGACCGGCCCCACGGCTTCAATCACCTGGAATCTCACATACGACATCGGAATTGGGAAACCGGTTCCACATATCTGGAACTGGGAAACGGTGGTTCCCTTGAACCGGGCATTCTTACGTACAGAACGAGAACATTAGCCTACAATACCGGCCGACATGTCGCTTACGACTAACAGCAACTGTTTAGGCTAAAATTTTCCGTTAAACCTCAATATCAAATGATTCATCAAATTGTTCATCAAATAAAATTAAAAATACAAGGTAAGAGAGTCGCGAAGAGCATGCTACCTGCCCTTGCTGGCCTCTGATTTGATCCGTCGGAGGAGAGTAGTTGTCTTACCTGCAAACATAGGACCCACGATAACATGAACCTCACCTGAATTACTGTAGGATGGCAACGGATGATCATCTCCGCTGCCATTTTTGCTCAAACAAATCGTGGGTTCCAAGGACGCCATGAAAATATATTGAGAAATAAGAGACGAAGGATAGAAGCTTTATGTATGAGAAGAAGATGGGTTAACGTAGAGCTCTAGTGTTTGAATGGGTTCTGTAATTTAAAGTGTAAAGATTGAAAATTTGACTCTAGGAAGAGGATGGGAAGTGTAAAGATTTGATCTTTGAATGAGTCGAAGTTTGACTTTAAGGTATTGGATCGGTTCAATGCAATGAATTTAAATATAGGGTGCGTTGTGTTTCGGGTGTTTTGATTTGGATACTTGTGGTAAAAGAAATGGAGGGAATGGAGGAGAGAGACAGGAGTTGTGTATTTTTGAAGGGCTTGAGAACAATGGGTTTTGGAGGGAAAGTAAATTAGTGGTGGCGTTGGATTGAATGTTTGCTAATTTTAATGAGTAGGTTCGAAGTCTCTCTTTGCATGTGCGTGGAGTTGTCTTGTGCGATGCTACGGGGGTGAATGGCAAATGAAATTTGTCCTTGAAAATGGCTTTGTGCATCCGATTCATTTTACCAAATAAAGCAAGGTTTATTATCAATATATTTATTCTCCTTTAGACAATAAATCAGCAATTTGACAGCTTTTTTTCCTAAATATCTCTCCACTTTATTCATTAATTTTTAAATTCAATTATTAACATGGATATTTCTACATATAAATAACTAAGTATGGTAATTGCTAAATAAGTACTAATGTTACTGTTAAGTGCCAATTCTTAATCAAGAACAGTGCTTTTTTAAGAACCTAACTTTTACTAGTTAAGAACTCTCTAAAGAATCCTAAGTATAAAAAATCTAAACTAAGAATCTTAGATTAAATATGCTCTAAAAGAGTCAAATAGTAGAAATAAATGAAAATGAAATGAAATGAAATAAGAGATAAGTACTTTTTGTTTAAATACAAACAAATGAAACTAAAAGAGAAAGCAAGCAAAATATTTTTTCTTCTTAATTGTTCGTAACATAATCAAACAGAAATATACGGAAAAGAAATATTGATTCCATTAAATCAACCTTTAATTTTTCATGTTAAGTTTTTATTTTTAAATTTTATGATGTGTAGCTTGTCCATGAAGTTCCCATTGGTGGAATTTTTTAGAAAAAGCATACAGTATGATGGAATTTTTGGGAACAAGCTAGACTTGGGGAACGGTTAGGTTAAACTCGTGAACCGACTCAAACCCGTGAACCATGAACTTAAACCGTAGCCTAACTTGTCGAGCTTAGCGAGTCAATATGGTTTAATGTGTTGAATCCACCAAACTAATGAGTCTAAACCCGAGTCGAAAGAACTGGCAGTTCAATCCATTAATTTCAACCTAAAAATTAAGTTTTTTTATAAATTAAATTTAAGTATTCACTCTAATTAAAATATAAAATAAAATTAAATATATATTATTACTTATATTTAGAAGTTGATATTGAGACCGAATAATATATATGGGTTTATAAAAAAAATATTAAAACCCATATATTTTAATGTTGGTAAAAATGAATAGTTATGATATGAAATATATTACTTTAACCAGCAAAAGAATTTTTCAACAAAAAAGAAAAAATAAAAAAAACCATCAAAAGAGTTCGGGGTATAGAATATCACAAGTTTCATATGATTTTATTTAATTTTTGAAAGAGCAATTACTTTTGAAAATAATATATTTTAATGATTTATAAAAATGCAATTGTATTTATAATTTAATACCATTAAAAATCATAAAGAATATATTTATACCATATATAAAATGTTGAGTGTAATATAAATATTAGATAAATGCTATTATTTTTATAATATCAATTCAACTCTCACATATATTATATTATTTTTTGAAGTTTCTTCTAAAGTAATAAAAGAGTATAGTGAGAATTATCTATCACAAATCAAGTCTCATATTGATTATATTGATATATTTTCCTTGAGATGTTGCCTATAAAAAAAGATTTACTTACTCAATTTATTAATTGTAGGCATAAAATAACAATTATGCATTATTGAAAATATAAATTATTAATATCATGACTA